>JAYMSH010000211.1:0-12923 GCA_036897905.1 Aragoa cleefii | reverse complement strand
GAAACTTGAAAGCCTTGTGCATGACAAAGAAAATTACTACTGATGTGTGTGTTGAGTGATGATGGATTGTGTTGAGTGCTACATGGGTGTTTGCTAATCCTTCTCGTCAACCTCTATACATCTCCAAAGTTACTAATGTATATTTGTAATTTCACAATAAGACAAACATGCATGAAATGTTTAATAACCTAGTGCAAACCGGATTACCCGTAAATGTAAAGTATGCTAAACTAGTCGACTGATCTTTTCTTTTGGTTTTCTAATTCTTTAATGATCTATTTCTCTACTTACTGGTGCGTGTCCATATGTGTGTGTGGTGGGCGGGTGTGACAACCTGCCACCCGCTCACCTAAGTGGCGGGTTGGCCAAAAGTCCATCCACGGATAATTATACGAAAATCTTATTCGGCAGTTAGAAGGCGGGCGGTTTGTGCAGTCGGATCGATCGGTCGTTTTTTTTTTGCAGCCCTTACAGTAAGTATCAAACCGTATCTACTCAAGTCAATCAAAAACAGAACCTAACCATTCCAAAAGTCGCCTATATCTACTGACATGGTCGCAAAGATAATACATACGTATTGAACACTCTCCCGTTCAATGGCGCAACTCTTCCTAGATGTAGTGTCATGTATTCTCCAATTCAATGGGGGCCCACTCTATTGGAGAAATGAGAAGAATGAAAGCAAGGGTGGAGTTGCAGACGAAGGATGAAGAGCAGTGTGTTGCTTGTGATTTGATGAGCTAGCTGCTGTCAAAAAGAAGAAGAAACTGAAGAACTGAATTGGCCTTTTGTTCTGTGAAGAAAACAAGAAGCAGCAACCGTTGGATCATTTCTGTTATGAATAAACGGAGGAGATTACATACAACTAGTTACAAAAACGTGTATATAAACAGTGTAGTTGTCAATTCTCTTTTTGTAACTTCTGTAACATAATTTGTTACAACAGAAATTCATTTTCTCTCTCTCTCTCTATCTCTCTGTTTTGTTCATTTGCTGATAGCTCTATCTGCTAAGCTGCTCTCTCTTTCTCTGAGCATTCAATGGAGATTATCTGTAATCTCCTTCAGTAATCATCTTTTCTATAATTCTCTTTATCCCTTGGACTAGAATGCAACCAAACTTCAGATGATAACTTTTAATTATCTGAATCTCAGAACTCCGTCTTTCTTCGTAATATATAAGTGTGTGTGTGTGTGGTGTTTAGAATGATATAATGATTTTGTGGACTGCTTTTTATTGACATACGAAAGCTTTTGTCGTTGGAGTTTTAATAATGCGAAACCAATGCTACCATTATGTTGTCAGAAATGAAAATGAATTGTTTGTTGATATTAGCCAGTTCCATGAAATGTTAAGAAAGTATTTTCATTAGTACAGTTGACTTTGTAATGCTTTCAAGATTCACAATTTTGGTTCTCTGTTACTGGAAAGTGTGCAAGCTTCTGATAGTGCAACTCTTAAGTATCTGCATCTCAGAACTCCAACATTCTAAGTAATAAATATACTCGTAACGATTGGAAAATAGAATGGGTATTGGTTTTATGATCCAGTATGACTTGATAATATATCCAAAAGAACTGTGTTCCATAATATACTTAATCTACTTGCTTTATATTGGAATCTTAAAATCCAACGTATAAGTTTGCAATGATCAATTAGGACTCCTTTAAGGAAAAAAAAATGATTACAATTGGTATAAGAATTTCCTGATATATATTGTAGAACTCATTTTACTCAATCTTAGTCTAAGTCTAATATTCTGGAATATATTACACTTTTACTAATTAAAACTGGATAAAACTTGGTTTGAGGATTTCGTTTTTCCCTTTAATTGATACAAACATAAATATTAGTAGCGCAAGTGGCATGAGCTGTTCCCACAGCTTGACGTGCCATTTGTACCCTGGCAGCGCCTTGAACTGTGGGAGGCACGAGCTATGCATGCCTTCTGTGCTATCTCAACACTGCAACTCGTGAGCCTTAGGCCAGTTCAGTGAAACCAAACTGCTTCTCTGGATTAAATCAATCTGTAGCTGGTGTTGAATAGATGTAGACGTATCTGCGCTATAAGTTTTGAAAGTTGCAACATACACTGCTGGCACAGAATACATGTGTGTGTGTAGATTTACATTTTACACTACGTATATTTAGTGGCATTTTCCTTATAAGAGTGAGCGCTTCATTTGGCACATGACTCCAGGACAGTTTTGCTCTATACTGCGATATAGTGCTAGGGATACTGCTAATCTAGTTGATATGGTGCAGCATCCTGTGTCAAACTTCAATCATATTACTAGAACAATGGGATAGACCTATTTATGCTTCTAATTCCTTTGTGCCTCTTGTGCGGAAGTCATCAAGCTTTGTTTGACGAGAATTTTGTACTCTTCTCAGGTTTCAAACAACAAAATTACCAGCTTGCCAGATGAACTAGCAAATTGCTCTAAGTTAATGAAATTGGATGTAGAGGTATGTCGTACTGAAAGAAAAGCACCCCCACGGATGTATTGTATAATGTCTATGCTCATCCTAATACCAATCATAATTGAATATTGTTTAATTACTTTCGATTTCGATCAATCTGATAGGGGAACAAGCTTGAAATGCTATCCGACAACTTCATTGCTTCATGCACCATGCTAACAGAACTCAATGCATGTAAAAACCCTTTCCTACAGTTTAACACATTCCTAATTGTTTCAAATTTATCTGTTATAACCAAAAACTTTCCAAGTTGCTTCTTAAAGAGTATTGGTCGACTTTCACGTTTAACTAACACATTTTTAATTGTTTCAAAATTCACCTGTTACAGCCAAAAACTTGCTAAGTAGCTTACCAGAGAGTATTGGACTTCTTTCACGTTTGATTCGTCTTGACCTTCACCAAAACAGTGAGTAATGCCTGCTTCATTCTCAGTCACGTGTTAATTGTAGTAGTTTCTGAGTATCCAGATACTGTACCTTTTCTCACAGTGTTACTGGTTAATTTTCTGCTGCTGCCCGGACTCTTAGGCTGGTATATGTATGATATGCTTATGCGTTTTTGTATCTATTTTGCAGGAATTTCCTCTATCCCATCGTCAATAAAGACCTGCTCATCCCTTATAGAGTTGTATTTAGGGTCTGTTTGGTTTCTGTCAATTCATAGATTTGGGGCGAAGGACTAAGAGCATTTTCACTTTCACCTTCAATGTTTACCAATCCTTTTCATTTTCCGGGTTTTGTGGTCTTCCATAGGAACAATGCACTATCTTCATTACCACAAGAAATTGGATCACTGACTCAATTGGGAACATTAGATCTGCAGACAAATCAGGTAACCATTTCAATTTCATCTTCAAGGTTGCTAGACGGCCTAGTTAAGATTTTCCTTTTCATTTGTTTATTAGGTCCTTAATCTGGATTTGAACTTGTTTGTTTTGGTAATCTCATATTATTAAATAGCTGCTATGTCAACTCTTTATTGGTGCATGCAGTTGAAAGAGTGTCCTGTTGAGGCATGCAACCTGCGACTTTCGGTGCTGGATTTGTCTAATAATGGGTTATCGGGTTTGCCCCCTGAGATTGGTAAGGTTAGCACCTTACTTCTTACATGAAACTGTGCATAGTGATCATTTCCTTTTTGCTGCCAATTCTTCCTAAATTGTTGACTCCTTTTATGTTAGGCTATAAAGACCAACCTATGTATTATGATCCAACCATTCGCATAGGCTTTTCTGTGGTCTGAAATATGAAAGCCTCAATGATCTGTTTAGTGATTCAGATGTCATAGGTTAGTTATTGATTGATTTAACAACAATCAGACATACAACACGTAAGAAGAGATTCTTCTACTGATGATGGTATGGCACTAGCTTGGTTTCAGTAAGGAATACTGTTTTTGCTGCCAATCTCGTCTGACGTAATTTATGCCAGGTGCCAGTGATGCACGCAAGGCTATAAAACTGAACATCACCCAACAATGGAATTCCTTAGCAACATATTGGGATGAGTAGTAATATACCAAACTGAAGTCCATAATAGCTTTAGACTAACCTTTTGGCATGGCTGCCTTGCTCCACTTGTTAGCTTCTAGATCCAGTCTGTTTCCCCTTTGCTGGGCTTTGGTAAACTCATGTGTACTTTTTTCTCATCCTGCAACTCCGATTTGGCGTAATCCCTCTTGGCTCGTAGACTAGGACACTATCATTAGATTGTAACTTGAGAATGACTTGAAATAAATCAAAATTAAGTCTGTAAACTTCAGATAATGTGTTTTCTGCATGATCTGCCTACTTAAGAGTAGTATGACTAGAAAACTGGGAAACTTGAATATCGGAGTACTCTGGCGGAGTAGCCACTCACATCCAAAATCTAATGCTTCTTTCCTTGGTTGGTATCTGATCTGGGCTTTCAAAATGAGAGTGAGAGGGGCAGTTGCTCAACTCTGGAAGAAATTGAAAACTTCCACCTTAAAGGCACCTTGAAGCTGTAAACAGTTTTAAGAGATAAATGTATACAATTAATTTATTGCCTTTGATGCTGTCTTATAATTCAGCAAACTAGTAATTGATCAGTGTATTGGTGTTGGAAATTTTATCTGGTTTTGGTTGGTGTTGGATGTTATAGGCACCAGTAACTCTCTCTTCTTAACCAAACCTAATGTCATACTCATTCGTTCTTCCATATCAATCTCACCAACATTTTAAGCTACAATGTAATATTAATATATGTTTCGATCCCAACTGAAAATATCTTAAAGCTTTTAAACATGCTAATATGAGCTACATTTTCATGTCCAGGCCTGATGACAACATTGCGTAAACTTTTACTCAATGGTAATCCATTGAGAACACTCCGAAGGTCTGAACCAATTATTTCTTTGTACTATTTATCTTGCCTTCAATTTGTGCTGTTGTTCACTAAACTGTTTATTCCTGTTCAGTTCCTTGGTACATGGACCAACACCTGCTTTAATGAAGTATCTTCGAAGTAGACTCCCAACTGATGAAGGTGAATGTTGTGATAATGCAACTTATATTGCTATGTTTCTGTGATGTTTATGTTATAAAAGCAACTTAATCAGCCCCAAGTTTGTTTTTGTGACTTCGTCCAAGCATATATGTTTCCTGTTTTTCATGCAGACTCTGCAGCAACTTCAGCTTTAAAAGTGGATACTGTTGCAAAAGCTGCTCGATTATCTCTCACTTCAAAGGTATCTAAGATGCATCTCCTCCTAAGTGGATAAAGTTCTGTAAGCACAAATGCTAAATTTCTGTATGTGAGTGTACTGACTTTCCTTGAAAAATTGTTTATCTAAAACTAAAGTGAATTGATCTGTCATCCTCTTTTAATCTTCCTGTGTCTGCACCTATCTCCTTAACATCTTCAATACCATTACTTTTCAGGAACTCTCTCTTTGTGGGCTGGGCATGAATGCTGTTCCATCAGATGTATGGAAGTCTACTGATATAGCAAAAGTTGATCTCTCAAATAATTCAATTGAAGAGTTGCCACTTGAGCTCAAATCTTGTGTTTCTCTTGAGGTAAACATTATATAGCTTATACCCTTTTGCATAAGATATGGATTCATGCATAAAGAAAATAGAAATTCTTCCGTTCGGGATCATAGCAGCTCTATTTTTTTTTGGGTTATTTGTTTTAGATCAAGTCTTCACTAATCTTCTCCTGCAATTTGATACTAGATAGCCTCTGAGTTCTCGATCCGAGTCTTCATACATTTATGATAACTGTCTTCTTAAGTTAATGTTTTAAAAACTCTCTTTTATATTTCTGGTTTATCTTCTGTATGTGCTACATTGATTTATAAAACTCATTAAAATCTGTAGAAGAATTAGACACGTTCATTTTTACTAAAGTGTCAGAAAATTGTACCGACTTAGTTTATATCATTCATCAAACAACTTCGTATGCAGGTTTTGATCTTATCCAAGAACAAAATTAAAGAGTGGCCTGGTACGGTTTTGGCTTCTCTTCCTAAACTTTTGTGCTTGAAGCTAGATGGTAATCCACTTGGAAAGGTAAAATGTATTTTATGAAGAAATTTGTCCCATGCTTTAGTTATCTGGCACTCTCCAGTTTCCAGTGTCTAACTTGCCTGGGGAGTGGGTTCATGTTATTCAAGCCGAGCTATCTTTCAAGGAAAATCTATAGCAAAGAGAATCTTAACATTTTTCTAGATCAAAACCTCTTTTATATGCTAATGAACCAATAAACAGGTTGGTTTATTAAAAAATTTCCTAAGGTTAGAAGAAGCCTGTAGGGGTCAAAAATAAGGGTGGGGCAGAATTAACAGGACTCTGAGTAATTGAAGCATTCAATTCCAAGTAGAATGGCTCCATCTGAGTTTCACAAACTGGGAGCAGCAATAAGTATAACTTCAGCGAATTTCCTGACATGTTCATAATAATATTCATAATAAATACACTTAAAAAGTTAAGGATTTTGATTGACCTGTAACTATATGAGTTAGATTCTTGACACTGTGAATGTTTAACCGCTGTAGCGGAACTGGCCAAGATGATTGAGACTCTTCTCAAAGTGTAGTACTTATTACTCGGATATGTGACTTGCAATTTCTATGGTCAGTTCTGCTATGATACCATATGTAATGTCCCACTCTGGCCGCTGTCAAGATTGCTGAGCTCCAGCTATCTAACCTGTTGCTTAACAACCATGTTCACCACTAGAATCCAAACTGATAAATTAAGCTAGATCAATGTGGGATGAGGACGTTACAGTGGCTTTTGTATAGATATTCAACTTTCTGAATTTCATTTGGATTGCATGTTGTTGAATATTCATAAAGATTTTTGTTATTTTCTCATGCAGTTACTTGTTTTATATTTTCTCATTGTAAATATTGAGTCCTTTTATACCCTTCATCTGCAGAGAGTTAGGGGCAACTCCAATTTCAAAAGCATGTAGTCATTCTGATCAATCCAACAAAAAAAATGTTTTGGAGGAACTCTGTATTTTAACTCCCTATTAGACTATTAGTGATAGTCCAATATTGGTTTCTACCAGCAAAAAATTACACAAAACGCGAACTCAAGAATCATGTCTCAAGCAAAACTTGTGTGGATTAGAATTATTCTTTTAATTCCATGTGGCCTTACGTCTCAAACAAAATTTGATCAGTTCAAGTTTGTGGAACATCTTGCTTAAGTTTTAAAATTTGAACTGTTTCACATTAGCTCGTCACATTTGCTCATTTTAAATTTTGTTCTGTTGGAATAGATCCCACAAGATGGATTCGCAGCAGCTTCAAAGCTCCAGATTCTTGATCTAAGTGGTGCCTCAGGCTCTTTACTAGAGAGCCCAGCATTCTCAAGCTTACCAGAGCTGCAGGAGCTCTACCTTAGGTTTGTCAATCGAGTATTTCAGCAGCTCAGTGTATTTACTTAGCTACTCAAATTAATATTGCTGGCTTTGTCTTACTATCCTATTCTGACTGAGCAGAAGGATGCAAATATCAACTTTTCCGCTGGATGTATTGACCTTAAAACAGTTGCGGATTCTTGACTTGAGCCAAAACTCCATTCAGTCACTCCCAGCTGTACTCTCTCTCTCTCTCTCTCTCTGGAGAAAGAGATCTTGATTTCAATTCCTATTTGTTTCTTGAGTTGGTCTACGTCACCCAGACTCGGCTCTAAGCACCCAACTCGGGTGTGTATCCGGTTGTCAGACTCGGCTATTTCATGGAAAAAGTTAATTTTTTTGGCCTAAAATGAAATGTCCAAGCGTCATACCCATGTATCTCTGTTGTTGACATTAGGTGTCCCTCCTCTACTTCATGCAGAATGATGTACATGCCCTATCTGTTGTCATTGTGTAATTAACTGCATCGTTGAGCTGATTTATTGTCTCGTCTGTCGGACTAGTCCATTGATTATTTTGAAACTATCTTGGAATTTCTGTTACAAACTGTAATTGTGTTGCTGTAGCTGAAAATCCCATTTATTGACACATGCATAAAAAGGTTTCGTTAGTCATTGCTATTTTTATTTTTATAGAAAAGTATATTACAGTAATTCTTCTCCAAGAAAGACGCAGCAGCTTTTTGCAACTACTTTTAGTGGCTGATAACAATCAAGAAATGTTCCAAGTATGAATCGTTAGATGCTTAATAGGGTAGTTCGGGGAGTTCCCCCAACTTTAAATTGTGATTCACCTTCAACTGTTGAAGCATGTACCCACATTTAAAGATCCAGTCACGTTGATATCCTTGTACTGTGAAGAAGTATAGCTCCTGGATATGAGACTGACAGTATTACGAAGTGTTGTCCATGAACATTGATATGTATCTCTACTTCTCCTTGTACCAGATACAAGCCAAACACATCCCCTGCCCATTTACATTTAGTTTGCTCGTTTTGTTTCAGTGTTGTTATAATCGTCTTCCCCTCGACAAGGCTTGTGGTTGAGATTGTAGCATCTTAATTTTACTCGATAAGGCTTGTGTTTGAGATTGTAGCATCTTAAAAAATTATGTTTCATCTTCACTTTGTTATAAACAAGTCATAGAACCAATGTGTTGGTATTTGTTTCTAACACTGGTTGCTGAGGTTATTTCTGTAATACCTCACCCTAATATTATATAGTGCTGGTGCTTTTTCACTTGCTTACCTTTACCGGTTCTGCACTTTGGAACTCAACCAGACAATCATTAATATATATGCTTCATCCCACAGCTATCATAAACCATCAGTTTTTTTTCTTTCAATTTCTTGCAGAGCATTAAGGATCTAAATTCTCTCACAGAGCTTGACCTGTCAGACAACAATATTGCTTCTCTTCCCTCAGAACTGGTTTGTATTACTTTCTCTTTTCTGTTTTCTTTTTTTTTACTTGCATTTTGTTTGCCATAAATTACTTGGCTTCATATTGAATTCTTCTCATTAGTTCTGTTCCTTCTGTTGGATGTATATTTTGTACTCTCTTAGAAAACACACAAATTAAGCTCATGTTGGTCGCCCATTTGGATGCTGTAAAACTGCTGTATTTTACCAATTAAGATTATTTGTGATTCACACTTTTAAAACAATTTGGCAACAGGTCTCCCGAAACTGTTGATTTTATAGTAAGCATTTTTCGTGCTTTAACTGGAATGGAAAAGAAGGGGAAATACTATAATTTTACAGTAGTAATAACTTCCATTGATGCAGTAATTTCAATTGAAATCTGCGCATGCATTTTTAATCTACTATAGTCATGATTACTTAATCAAGTGTCTGGTTTCACAGGGTCTGCTCGAACCCAGCTTGCAGGTGTTGAAACTTACTGGAAACCCATTGAGAAGGTACATACCATTCTATTCTCAAATCAGCATTATATGACTAGGCATATGCCGTTAGCTAATAATGGATAGAGAAGGATTGTAAGCGTTCACATTATTCTGCTTGCTCTTTTCCGCTCCTGCCATCGTTGAAAGTTACAATATAATAGAATGCATCACCTCAATGTCAATTGTCAGATAATTAGCAATCCCGACCCTATTCACTGGGAGAAAAAATCCATCTAATTCTAACGAGTGTTTGCAAATGCTTCTCGAAAATGGTTATTACTTGATTTTGCTTACAAGTCGTGTAAAGCTTGAAGTTAAAGTTGGGTGGTTCTTGGTGTTTAAATAAAAAAAGAAGAAGCAGCTAAAAGCAAACTTTTTATTGTTCGATTTAGTGTTAAATAAGTACTTATCTGTAATATATATATATATTCACAATGGTGGTCCTGGCTTAAAGTAGTCATCTCTCTCCGCTCCCTCCCTCCCTCTGAGGTTATGATGCAGAAGTTGAGATAGCAAGCTTTAAAGATCCTTATAATCTTTTCAACAAGCAGATAAGTGCTTCCAAAAAGCATTTATAGACAATGCCTTACAAGTAAAAAGAAATGAAAGTGCTAGATACAATAGAACAACGAGACGAGGTTTGATTTTTTATGAAACATATCTATGCATGCATGGGAAGTTTCTTATTTTATTCCACGACAAGCTAAATGCAGTTGTCGTGTTTGATAAAAGCTCGTGTTAACATCCGACTAACACGGTCATATGTTCAAACTGTTAATTGTTATCCTCAACTGCACCCATCCTTTTTGGAGTATATGTTGGGGAACATAGTGGTCTTTTTGAACTCAAATCTATCCGGTTTGACACACTTTTCCAGTATTCGGAGGACAATTTTGGATAGAGGAACAAAAGCTATCTTGAACTATTTGAAGGAAAGAATTGCCTAGCAATAGCAATCGCAAGGTCTGTGCCTCTTCCGGAGTATGATGTGGCGTACTTGAATATTTTTATCAGGTTGTTGAGGTGTTCTGTAAAATGAATTGAATTTATTTATAGTCACATTTCCCTATTGTCGCTTGTTATTGTATGGCTTGTCTGAATTATATGTATGATTCGATTCGACTGATATGTACTCATATGGATTCCATTGATATGTATTATATTTTCTGCCCCATATAAAGAGTGCATCGCTTCTATTAGGAATGACTACCAGTTTTGAACCCTACGGCTCTTCTCAAAACAGTTAGTTTGTGATTGAGATACTGCATATGGTCTGCTACAGGATCATCAGTCAACCCGGTTTCAAGCAACATCATCAGATTTTTAATTCCTAGCAGAAATAAAAAAATTATTAGAAGTCAAAAAAAAGATATATAATGTATGTAAAAGTACCTACATTATAATAATATACCTTCTACTACTCTCTTATTCACATCAGGTAGGTCAGTACCAATGATCTCAGTACTTTTGCTGGCCTTGATCATTTTCGGTAGTATATATTCGAATTTCTTCTCATTTTCTTTTATTTGGATGGTTTAGTTTTTTTTCACTGCATTTTGAATGGTCTTGTAATAGTATTAGAAACGTCCCATATTTTAAAATCCAATTGCGTTTGAGTTATGTATTGATTATCAAGTAAAATTTTTACATGATTTCTTGCGTTCTAACTTGATGTTCGTGTGTTTTGCGTTATCGCTCTCATGTAGTTCTGGGCTATTGCTTTGGATTTTTGAGAGTGGAGTGTCTCATGTGTTCTCATTGCAAGTTATGTCACTTTTACTAAAATGTCTTCAAGCTATATGCTTTGTTACTGTCATGAAAAATCAAGATTTCTATTTAGTGAGCTTCATCATCAAATAATTGTTGGATGGATTACGGTCTGGTTCTTATGACTCCTGTAAAGTTGCATCGTAAAATTCCCTAGAATCTCATAAGATGGTTCGTCATGACTTGTAAATTGTACACCGCCACTTACAAGGTATTGATCCATATTGTTTAAATGAAGATCAGTTCTGTTTTTTTTATCAAGTCTCAGTGGAACATTTTCTCACATGTTCCGCAAAATAAAGTGGAACACATTGTTATTGTCTAGTCAATCTGTAGCTTGTTTTAGTGAGTCAACATTGTGAATCATTGTAGTTTGTATTGTGTAACTTCTTCATCATGACATTTTGTGACATTATAATTGATTCTCTAGTCTCTTGATTTCATTAACAGTTCGTTCAAACAACATGTTAATGGTTACTTGCTAACGATGTTGCTACGAACTGAGGGTTGCATAGAGTATAATAAGTTTTGTTTAGCCAACAAGTGACAGTCTTTTGCATATAATTGGCCTATTGTAAACTACCTGCTCTGAATTTATTTAACTGGACTGTTAATTCGGAGTTAATTTTAAGTGGGAAAGTTTATTATTCAGCAGCATTGAGTACTTCATGGGGAATTCAATTCTGTTGTTTACTTGCCTATAGTAAAATTTTATTCTAGTAACAGTAATCTTATGCTTGCTTTAGGTTGAGTCAACATTGTGAATTATTATGCCTTGTGAATTATTTCGTATCCTGTAACTTCTTCATGTTGACACCTCGTGACATTATATTTTATTCTCTGGTTGCTTGATTTCATAAACTGTTCATTCAACCAATATGTTAATGGTTACTAGTAACATATAATTGGCCTATTATAAATACCTGCTCTTAATTTATTTAGTTGTTAGTTAATTTTGAAGTGGGAAAGTTTATTATTCTCTGATTTGGGAGTTTTGCAGTGTTGAATACTCCCTCCGTTCTATAATAATCGTCACACTCTTCATTTCAATCGTCCCGCAATAATCTTCACCCCCTACTTTTGACAATATGGCCCACAAATAAACACAACTCTTTAACTTTTATTTTATTAGAAATTACACTCCATGCTATTGGATTAACACAATCAGACCTCAATAATCAGACTTTAATGGTCCAATTAGATAAATCAAAAAAACACATTAACTGGACCGTATAAATACCATTGACACCTCCACCCCCATTTGTCTCAGACCAAAACCCTAGCACATCAATATAACAACAAAAATTGCGTCTATAATAAAATATAGGCAAGATAATTGTACAAATGAATTTATATTTATTTCAAATATATTTGGGGTTACAATCTTTATGAATCCTCTTATTCGATTCTTCAAGAATGATCAAACTTTGACTTTTGAGAAGCCGAGCGACTTTGGTGCTTCGTCCTTCTCCTTGTCGACTTAAAAGTCTTGGATTTGTTGACTCATGGGCTTCGCGCTTGTTCTTGAATCGAGGTCTTGACTTGCTTTGAAGTTGGTGATGGATGCTTGTTAACTTCTTAGAGATTTGTTGACTCAAGGGCTCAAGAGCTTAATTTTGAATCGGATATTTGAGCTTGAAGTTGGCGGTGATTGCTTGTTAACTTCTTGCTAAACTTTGGAATTTATGAATCTCTATCTTCTTCAAGGGTCTTGGGGCTTGATCTTGAATCTCGTGGAAAACTTGATTTGAATAGTGCCAACTCAAGGGCTTATGATCTTGATCTCAGATTGAGCATTGAACTGACTTGATCTTCACGAAGAACGATGATGAACTTCTTGAAGGATTTGATGAAGAATCTTGAGAACTTCA
>JAYMSH010000210.1:0-12934 GCA_036897905.1 Aragoa cleefii | reverse complement strand
CAATGCCATCACATATGAACCATGCAACTTGGCTATTTGACCACGAATCCTTAGACGCTTTAGATTCTTGGCCTTCTTAGCCACTTGGCCAATGCTACTTTGGACCGATAAATAGTCAAGAGTCTCAAGCTTTGCACATGAGCCTCTACCTTTCACATAATATTTGTTACAATAATGGTTGCATTTGACTACAATAACATGAGTCGTGTCATCTCCAATATGTCTGCTTTGATTTCAAAAGTACGTGAGGAAGTGTGCACGACAATAGTTTCAAATACGCCACCTAGATATGCACCTCGACGTTATTGTTAAGAAATGAAACAGATAACATCATTAACGAACAGAGAAAGAAAGCTTGAGGAACTGATATTGATTGAATAAATTGTTACAATGATCGGTGTTGCTATTTAACAGCAACAACATCAACAAGTAAAAGTAAAGTTCGAATTGAACTCTTCACTAACTAACCAAACAACTTATTCAACAAACTAACTAACTAACTGATTTTATAACAACTTCTGATTGTGACACTATGCTTCACACAACGGCCTGCTGCGCTGCTTCTGGAAACTTCACACAACGACCTGTTGTGCTTCCTTGATCTTCATTACTTCGATATTATAGAATAAATACGTTATCTTGCTGAACTTAAAATATTCTTCAAGCATAAACTCAAGCATTCCATGCTTAATACAAACATTAGTAACAGTAACTCAAATTTTAGGTCAAGCAAGTAAAAAAGAGCACAAACTTTTCTCCATCCCTATCCATGTCTTTTCTGCTGCATCTTCTATTATTATGCTTTATCAGCATTAAGTGTATACTCTACTCTAGTGTCCCAAATGAAAATGAAACTATATCATATGTTTAGATGATTAGTACTCCATACCAAATAAATCACATTATTATTATTATTATTATTTTGGGTATATTTCTTCTTATTCTACTCCTTTTGAAAGTATAGTGTATTTTATTATTGTGTGTGTGTTTGGTCACCATTATAATTATGCTTATCAGCAGCACCACTAACTTTCTCACTCACACAAATCGTGCCTTCTCTCTTCCTCTTCTGCTTGTATTCTTTCGTTTCTGTAACTGACACTCATTATAAAGAAAGAAACAAGGAAAGAAAATACACCAAGAAATCGAAACGAAAGTCTCTGCTCCATTTTCAGCTTCATTCATTCCTCCTGTACTTCTTGCTACCTTGTGTCTAAATCCCATTTTCAAGGAATGTAAGATTTGCAGAGATACTTTCAAACACAGTAGTATATTCACCGCCGCTTAAGTTGTCTGTCTCTCTGTCGGTTCCATTAGGTGTCTGTCCTATTCCAAGTGTAATGTAAGTGCAAAGTTACAATCTTTCCGCATTATAAATCATGGGTCCTCGTTAATTTCTTAGATTACTTCTTGTTCTTGAGTTTTTCACCATCCATTTACAAATGGGCTTGCGCTAATTAGCTTTTTTTGGATTGTTTTTAAAAATCTTTGTTTTTTGTGTGAGTTACCTGAAGTAGTAAGTAAGATTCTGAGAGTTGGGAATATTCATTGGTACCAAGTAATCTGATCTAAAGCTTTCAACTTTGTGGTTTTCTTGCTTTTAATTTATGTAAGAAAGCTGTTTGATTTGATATGATGGATCTGAAACTTTTTGAAGTAAGCCGTTAGTGTAAAAGATCTTAGGTGATGGAATCTGTTCTTTTCGCTAATCTGAAAATCTTGATCAGCAATGGATTGGTTTCGTTAACTCCTTTCTCTTTACACATAAATGGAATACAATTAGGCCAACTTAATCATTGAGGACTTGAAACTTTGCCCCTTATGTCCTGCATTACTGTTCTTGTTGTTGATACTTACTGATTCATTGCTGACCGATTCTTTTGTTCATTAAGTAGCTACTGATAATCATTCTTTCCAAAAGTTGAAATGTAAAGTGCTTTAGTTATAGATACATGTTTGTCTGTGGACTCTTGAAAGCTTTCAACAAGTAATTGGTGCATGATTCGAGATTCACTTATTAGTCTTCATATGATCAAGTTGCTACTGCCCTTCTGCCCATAAATTTGAACCATTTTGTTATGTAAGTTTAGTCATATTGACATTGTCCTCTCGAACCCGTTTGAACCCATACGAACTTCTTCCTTGCTTCCGTTTCTGTTTTGCAATAAAAAGAGAGAACTTGTCTGTTTTGATAATTGTGGAGTTATCATGGAGGAAACTTTTGTTCCGTTTCGTGGGATTAAGAATGACCTCAAAGGAAGGCTTCTTTGCTATAAACAAGATTGGGCTGGTGGGTTACGTGCGGGTATCAGGTTTGTATCTTTGATCATGTTTCTAATGCAATTAGATATAAGGAGAATTATAATTCTACTTAATTCTATCTTTGCTTTGTAAATGATGCTATAAGACGTACATGATTTGATGTTTATATGCTTTGCTAACTCGATTTTCTTTGTAGGATCTTGGCTCCAACAACATATATCTTCTTTGCATCAGCCATTCCTGTGATATCTTTTGGGGAGCAACTGGAAAGAGAGACTGGTGAGTCAATTTTCGTTTCATTCTTGAGTTATCATCTCAGAACAAAATCTCGCCTTAACTAACAATCAATATCCTGTAGATGGAACCTTAACCGCAGTGCAGACACTAGCATGTACGGCGATTTGTGGTGTCATCCACTCTGTCATAGGCGGACAACCTCTACTGATACTTGGAGTTGCAGAGCCCACCGTTTTAATGTACACCTTCATGTTCAATTTCGCTAAAGATAGAAAAGATTTGGGTCAGAAACTGTTTTTAGCCTGGACAGGATGGTAAAATACTTCTACACTCATGGAACTTTAACTGGAATATCTACTGTTTGTGTAATGAAACTGACACCATTGTGTTTAGGGTCTGTGTATGGACAGCCCTTTTGCTTTTCTTGCTGGCTGTCTTGGGTGCATGCTCTATTATTAATCACTTTACACGAGTGGCTGGTGAACTGTTCGGCCTCTTAATTGCAATGCTTTTCATGCAACAGGCTATCCGCGTGAGTATGCTTTTACAATTCTATCACTTTATCCTTTCTTTACTTTAATGACAGGAATATTCACACACTTTTGGTAGCACAAACATCTTCCAGGAATTTAACTATCTACCGCCTCTCATGAATGTTGTATGACAAAATGTTCTGCCTTCTCTTTCAGGGAGTTGTAGAAGAGTTCGGCATTCCTCAGAGAGAAAATGTTAAGAAGACAGCGTTCCTACCTTCGTGGCGCTTTGGAAACGGAATGTTTGCGTTGGTACTGTCCTTTGGCCTTCTTCTTACTGCATTGAGTAGCCGTAAGGCTAGATCCTGGCGTTATGGAACAGGTGTGTGCAGAATAACAATATATTTTCATGTATGAATTCATTTTGCACTTCGCCTGGCAAGGTGACATTTTCTTTAGTGAACCCAAAAACTTCGTGTTGTATAAAGGATGGCTTCGAGGATTTATTGCTGACTACGGTGTCCCACTGATGGTACTTTTGTGGACTGCTATATCTTACATACCAGTTAATGATGTTCCACATGGCATACCACGGCGTTTGTTTAGCCCAAATCCATGGTCAGCTGGTGCATACTCAAACTGGACAGTCATTAAGGTTGTTCTTTGTCCTTTATTGCTGAATGTTTTGTGATACCCAAGTTCCCTTTAATCCTTTTTGTGGATTTTTCGTTCATTATTGGTTCAAGATGACGAAAGCCTTCTAACGATATGGTAACAGGACATGTTGAATGTGCCTCCTCTTTATATCATTGGGGCATTTATTCCTGCGACCATGATCGCCGTGCTTTACTACTTTGACCATAGTGTTGCATCTCAACTTGCTCAACAAAACGAGTTCAACCTCAAGAAGCCTTCTTCTTACCATTACGACCTTCTTCTATTGGGATTTTTGGTAATTGTTTCATATATATTTCAGTTTGTCATAAAGATTCACTTGTCTTAACCAAAATATTAGTAAGCCAGTAACAAAATTATGTTTTGTACCGACTAGGTGATATTATGTGGTCTCATTGGCATTCCTCCTTCCAATGGAGTTATCCCGCAGTCCCCAATGCATACGAAAAGTTTGGCCACACTGAAGCATCAGGTAACTTTTCTTGATGAGTGAACTTAGACTACTGCCAGAGTTTCCAACTAATTAAAGCTCTTCTCCCATTATGTTAAACTGGAAACATTTTTCGCATTTCCCATGGAAACTAACAGAAACTTATGCCCATGGCTGTTAGCAACCGTTGATTTCACCAACAAAGAAATTCCTGCTTCACGTGTTCTTGATCATCTTTTCACATCAGAATACGCAAGCTCATTATGTTCTTTCTTCTGGTACAGCTGTTAAGGAATAAGCTTGTATCAACAGCTCGAACTAGCATGCAGAAAAATGCAAATTTGTCTCAGCTATACCAGAGTATGAAAGATGCTTACAATGAAATGCAGACCCCACTTGTTTATCAAACTCCACCTGCTCTGGTACATTTCTTTCAAACTTTCTAACTCTGTCCAAGGATGTAAACATTTTTTTTTAATCTTTTTGTTGGTCGCCATTGATCAGGGACTCAAGGAGTTGAAAGATTCCACGGTGCAACGAGCATCTAGTAGTGGGTACTTAGGTGCACCGGTTGATGAAGCAGTATTCGACGTGGATAAAGATATTGATGATCTTTTACCAGTGGAAGTTAAAGAACAACGCCTTAGCAATCTGCTTCAGGCATTAATGGTCGGAATCTGTGTTGCCGCCATGCCTCTTTTGAAGAAGATTCCAACTTCAGTCCTCTGGGGCTACTTTGCTTTCATGGCAATAGAAAGCTTGCCGGGAAATCAATTCTGGGAGAGGATACTATTGCTTTTTACGGCTCCAAGTCGAAGATATAAGTAAGTTTGTTTTCTTTGTAATATCGTTCACCCCCTTTCCTCTTTCCAATGAAACATTAAACCTCATTCATCTTTATAATAATATCAAAAGTATAATCTGGCTTCGTAGCTAATAATCTCATGTTTGAATTTTGGCAGGGTGCTGGAAGAGTACCATGCAACATTTATCGAGACAGTACCCTTTAGAACGATTGCAATGTTCACGTTGTTTCAGACGTTTTACCTACTCCTCTGCTTCGGCATAACATGGATCCCAATAGCTGGTGTACTTTTCCCATTATTAATCATGCTACTTGTCCCGGTGAGACAGTATTTGCTTCCTAAGTTTTTCAAAGGGGTCCATCTACAGGATCTTGATGCAGCTGAATATGAAGAAACCCTTGCAATTACTTACAACTTATCCTTTGAAGTAAGTTTGTTTGTTTTATCCTTGGAATTCATATAAAACATCTCTATAGAATATATCTGGTGTTACCTTTGTTCTGTTGTTAACTTCAGGAGCAACAGACACGGGTGAGCAATATGGACAGTGGAGAGGTACGAGATGAAATGATCACAAGAAGTCGTGGTGAGGTACGTCATGCGTGTAGTCCGAAGATAAGGAGTTGTACTCAATCGCCACGGGAGCAAATGAAATCTGTTTACAGTCCGAGATCGGGTAGCAGCCCCCATATGCACCACGAGATTAGAATGGAAATAAGTCGTAAGTCCAGTGGTAAAGGAATAGAAATCAAGCAAACTCCGAGTCCAGGTCCATCTATGCTTGGTCGTGGTTCGCCTTCTACTTGATGCAGAGTACACCTTGTGATGTATGCTATCATTACTACGAAATGGTGTTCAAGAGGTCTTATACGTAGGGTTTAGTATATTTAAGGAAGGCCTAACTTTCAGTCATACTAGTATATTTTGTTCTCCAGTTTCACTCTTTTGTAACTTTGAATACTGGACGGAGGAGGAATAGTTACTAAATTTATCCCCTTTTAATGTATACCATACTACTTGTATCGTTATACTGACTGAATGCGTCACTCACTTGGTGAAGGGACATGTGAATGAGCTGAGTAGAAGGATGATACGAGTCTCGAATGACTTGAAAATTTTGTCTGAACTATAATTTCTGAGCCGGCTCATCATCGGAGGATCAAAAAAGACAATGATTTAAAATAATAGTATGATGACAATCATGTCCATTTTAGTTGATTCAAAGCTCTCAGTAATGGAGGTAGGAAGCAAACAATCCACCCTTGTGATTAACTTGTAATTATGATTAAGATATTAATGACCTCTATCCATTCCCTTCTTAGTTAATGCATTAACTCATCCACTAAAGGTGCCATTTGTGTAAGGATTCATTCTAATGGTAATTAAGCAACACGTAGAACGAACAAACTCCAGCCAACTAAAAGTGATTAATTCAGAGTATTATCACTAAACTAGTAAAGAGAGGAGGAATGGGACTAGAAAACTTTAGGGCATGCATAAAATTAAAGCAAGTGGATTGCATGGGATGAACACCCATAGTATATGTCTTTTTTGATAATAATTGAGGTTCACAAAAGCCAGCCATATCCCTAGCTAGTTAAGTGATATCCCTATCAGATATCATCATCACTTGTAAACCTAAATTAAGATAGATATATATATATATATATTCCAAACTAATATCATTGCTACTTCAACTCCATGCTAATTAAGATATATTATGTTATCTTGCTACCTACCTAGCTCTCAGTTATTCGCACCCCGTTTTGATATCTAAAAACATAGTGAAATAACTTTCGCTACACGTTTGTGTAAAAAAAAAAATCAATTTCATTCAGCGTCAACACACATAATTGGCACAAGATAACTACTTTTCCAATATTCATGAATTTTCAAAAGTTATAGTATTTTTATATGAATCAAACTAGCTTGATTCTAGTACTTACTTTAGGATGAACAAAAAAATTAGTAGTTTAAAGTTAGACACAATCAGTTTAGACAGGAATGGAACAGAAAGTAAGGTGTCATTTAATATTACATGTATATTAGGTTCAAAATACTACTTACTGTACTAGGAGGAGATGTGATGTGATAATATATATTGGAAGGATTAGCAGCATATCTCTCAAGCTGCTTGTGGTTGGTTGAGTTGGACAATGCAACAACAACTTTGTATTTAAAATTCCCATCTCTTCAACCCCAACTGTTCTTGTTAGGTTTTCTACCAAGTTGCAGGCACTATACATGAATTATTGGATGTACAAAGCGTGTGTGCGGAGAGTGTTGGATCTTATTCAATGGAACTTCTTGAGTCGGGAGTTCTATTCGAAGTAACTCTGAGCTCCACTCGGAAAAAATAAGCCGGAGAAAATAACTAAATTGCCTTGTTTATCACAGGGGTGTTTCAGCTTGCCATTCAACTAGCCAACTAGGAGTACTTACAGTATTTATACGTGAGGTTTATACACAATGTGGTTTATGCACTCTCCTATACGCTTGGCGCTTTAAAACTATAAATCGCACTTTAGTGAGTATTTAAATTTCATAACCCGTGCATTCAGATATACCGTTAGGATCAAGTGTTTACCAATAATGCTAAAACCTATTGTTTATAGCAAGGGGCAACTTAATTTCCTAACTGATTCCATAAGGGAAGCACATGTTCGATCATAATTGTGATATGTATCTCTACGGACCTTGCATAGGTAAGATATCAATGTTCCTAAAGACATGCTAATTCACTCAATTGATATTTTTTAGAATATTACGATTTTACACACGGCTTAAAATATCATCGAAACTGTCTGAAACATATGAAACGGCTCGGTTTTTTAACTTACCGAAAGGAAATCAATATAGAGTTTCGAGATTCTAATTAAAACACTTGATTTTTTTATGTTCGAAACGTTCTGAGACTTTTCTAGACCTCCGAATTGCAATTTGACACCCCGGATTGCAGTTTGACACCCTAAGCTAGTAGTAGTTCATGTCCTTGTGGACTGTGGCCCGATTTTATTCCATTATATGAACGAAGAACACTTGTTGACCGGCTCAATGTAAATAATCATGTAACTAATTACTCCATCCGCTCCCTTTCTATCATTATACTAGTCATTTCAGATGTCTCATATCTATATTCACACCATATTTTTAAAAATAGAACTTACATACTTTTCTCACTCTCTTTTCAATTTTATACATATATTTCTTACTTTATACACTATATTCTTAATTTATTCCTATATTTCATATTTTAATAATTATATCTCCACAATTCCACACGATACACCCTATTTTTGTCCCAAATTTCTGCATTCTCTCCATTTTCCAATAAACTGAACAGTGTGAAGATGGAAAGAGGATCGAGTAATTAATAAAACTGGTCTTGTCACCTCCAATCCCTCCGCCGAACCCCGCAGCAGCGCCACCGCAACTGCTCTCGCCTCGTAAGTACTTTTCCTGTATCCTCTTTCGCACACATATTAACACAAACTTATTTAGTTAGTAATAATACAATTGATTGATCGATTTTCAGATTAGTATTTAGTATTGATTTAGTTAGCCATAATCTGTAACTACTACGAGCGAGTAGAGTTGTGAGTAAACTGTAAACCACCAATTGATTGATTAATAAGCAGCTTGCTTTACTGTCGACAAGGCTGGCTGTTCTGTTGCTTGGCAAAAAATTAATGTGTCATCGGCAAAGAGCGAGTGAGAAATTAATGGACACCTTCAGATTTCCATTTCTTTCCTCCTGGACAATCAAAGAACTGAAGACTTCTATACAAAAGCAAAACAAATACGGAGAAAGTGGATCTCCTTGACGGAGACCTCTTCCTGGATAAAACTGACCATGCTTTGAACCATTTAAAATAATTGAATAAGAAACGGTGTGTACACAAGACCTAAGTAGGTTGACAAAATGAAAATCAAATCCTAATTTATAAAGGACGGCTACTAGAAAGCCCCATTCCAACCGATCATAAGCCTTACTCATGTCCAATTTTAATGCCTTATGACTCTTAAGACCACTTATTTTCCTTTTCAAAGAATGACTGACCTCGGTAACAAGGACGTTGTCTGTTATAAGACGACATATATTAAAAGCGCATTGGGATTCTGAAATTAGATGGTTCTTAAAAGGCTTAAGGCGTCTAGTTATGGCTTTAGAAACTAGTTTGAAAGCGACATTACTCAAACTAATAGGGCGGAACTGACTGATTTGGGTAGGGGATTGGCACTTAGAGATTAAAATTATATGTGTATAATTGAGTGCAGACTCAATATGGCCCAAATTAAGGAAATTCAAACAACAAGCAGTGACACTATGACCCACATATTTCCAGAAATTTTGCAAAAGATTGCGGGCATACCGTCCGGGCTTGGAGACTTGGTTGGGAACATGTCGAGAAGTGTCGCTTCTATTTCCTCTACCTTAAAGTCTCTGCGCAGGTCCTCGTTCATTTTGACCGCTACCCGTGGTTCTATAGCACCGATCACCTCTCTCACTGCCTCCTCTGAAGGATTAATTAAAGTGAACAAATTCTGAAAGTAACTTACTGCAATCTCACCCATATATGCATCTTTATCTTTCCACACTCCCTCAGAATCGAAGAGGGCATAAATTGTGTTATGTTGGCGGCGTTTGGTAGCTTTACTGTGGAAAAATCTCGTATTTCGATCTCCATCCTTCATCCAATGGGTATTCGCTCTTTGTTTCCACATCAATTCCTCTCTATCTCGTAAGCCTTCCAAAGCTTTTTTGCACATTAATGGGTAGTCCCTACGATAATCTGTCGTTAATGACCCGTTTGGCAGCCGATAAATCTCCTCCTTCAATCTCTTAATTTCCTTCTTAACTGACCCAAACTTAGTATAAGCCCAATTAGCCAAACCAATTTTACAGCCTTCAAGTTTCTGAAAAAAATCATCACCTCCATCGAAATCCCCTTCCCACGATTGAGCCACCATCTTTTCGCAATCACTATCAAGTAACCACATGGATTTGAACTTAAAATCGCTCTTCTTCCTTGATCGATGAGTACTCGAACCGTCTAGCAGCAGAAGGATAGGTACATGGTCCGAGTATCGTGCATCGAGATGTCTGACAGAAGCGTTTGGAAAAGAACCGACCAAGATGAAGAGGAACATGCACGGTCAAGCCTCTCATAGATTGTGCTTGGGCCTAGATGTCTATTACACCAAGTGTAAGGTTCTCCAACAAAGCCCATATCATGTAACCCAATCTCAACAAGTGTATTTTTAAAGTTGGCCAATCTCCAATTTGGTGTAAAAGACTCACCTTGTTTTTCAGAGTGTTGCAAGGTTTCATTGTAGTCAGCAATACAAACCCAATCAAGATTAGATCTTCTTGCGAGATTTTTGAGAAGTTCCCATGTACGCTTTCTCAAATTATGATCTGGTTCCCCGTAAAAATATGTCAACCTCCAAACTTGGTCTCTATTTTTTAACTAGACATGACAATCAATATGATACTTAGAGTAGCTTTTAATATTAACTCTAGTATCTTTCCGCCAAAGCATCGCCAATCTGCCTAAATTACCAACTACTGGAACGTCCACACCATACATATTGAATTTCTCTCTTAATTTGTTAAACTTATGAGTCGTGAATCGAGTTTTCATAAGAAAGACAACTGGGGGGTTGTATTTTTGGATGAGTTCTCCAAAGGCTTGAACTTTCCAAGACTCCCCCAGGCTCTGAAAGTTCAAAGATAGACAACTCATTGAGCTGGGCGGGGCTGTATAGCAGCCTCTGCCTCTGGTCCAGGTGTTGAGATATCAGTGTTCTCCTTAACCCTGGGCGGGGCTGTATAGCAGCCTCTGCCTCTGGTCCAGGTGTTGAGATATCAGTGTTCTCATTAACCGTTTCCCTTCTCTTAGTTGGTCTATCAATATCCATGTCAGTAGCTACCAAAGCTTTTTTGCCCCGTACCACTTTTCTATCTTTACCGCCTTGTCTCGGTCGTCCCCTTTTGCGGCCCGTAGGAGTTGAATTGGGTTGATTAATGTCAATATGAGAGAGGGGTGCGGTCATATCCAACTTTTGGGTTGAAATTTTCTGAGGTCTGCCTCGACTTCTTGCCACTACTTTTTGGGCCCCATTATGCATGGTGATGCTTGGGCCAATACTTTCAATTATCATAGGCCATAATAAGGGGGCTACTTGATTGCTCTTCATATTGCTCCTGCCAAAATTGTTTATTTTTTGACTAAGATTAAACGGGTCGGCCCAATTAATTTCATCCAATGAGTTACCCAGCTGACTAACAACAATTTCAGAGCTAATTTTATCCTCATTTAATCCCAGGCTGACTGTATCATAAGCAACGGTTTAGGATTTTCTGTTGAATAAGCTCCTATTCTATCACCGTCATATGTTTCATCCTACTGACCTGCTAAATTCACATCCTCTTGATTGTCGGCTTTCAGTTTTGGCAGATACGAGGATTCCGAAAAATGTTCCCTCCCTTGACTCGGTGGATGCGAGTTGGTTGTTGCCGTCGACAATCAACGAACTTTGGAATCAAAGAATTCTGGTTTGACGTTCTTCCGACATACCTTGACTTTTGCGAAACTGGAACTGCTTTTAACCATTTCCCATAGGGAAGGTTATCCTTAGTTGCTTCGTTCACTTATTCCAACTCGCATTGTATGATACAGTCCTTCAATAAATGTCCCATTTCACCACATCTAAAACTAAATTGTGGGACGCATTCATACGAAAAATTAACAGTGAACTCTTTGTTGTTTGGTCCTTGAATCTTGAAGATTCTCATCAGTGGTTTTGTCAAATCCGACTTAACTTTTATGCGCCCCAATCACCCTCGTTTCTATGTCCGTCATAATCCACGAACTCTCCAATTGCATCCCCCAAGATAGTAGCCACCCTTTTATGCATAAGGGTAAAAGGAATCCCGACGATATAGAAGTCGCACCAGTTTAAATCCGATTCCAACGGATCCTCATCTTTCTTTATTTCACTAAGGATTACCAGCTGCTTGTCAAAACACCATGTTGTCCCATTTAGGATACGACGACGATCCACCACCTTACGAAAAGTGAATAGTATTCTCGTATCACTGATCTTTTTCATTTCCATTTCATATATAGGGTACCAACTATGTGTCATGGTATTTTTGAACGATTCGAAATGAATCTGCTTTTTTGTGAGGACTCTACCCACAAGCATAAGATCTAAGTTCAACCCATCACGATTCCAATCCTCTTCTAATAGATTTATCCCTTTCGATTCCTCCATTGTCATAACCAATTGTTTCGAGAGTACTTCCTAGAGTTGATCCACATTCTCCATTTCCTCAAAATTAGCAGAGATCGACAAAACGGTGCTATAGAATACCAGGGTAACGGGAATCGAACAGAGTAGCAACACTGAGACCTACAAAACAGAAAAAACAAAACCAAACATAACAAGACACAAAGGCTAAGGTTATAGAAAAAGTAGGCCTACTCAAGAGAAATTTCCAAACATGAATTGAGAAGAAGATATGAGGAAACAAGACACAAGAACAATGATTAAGGAAAATAAGTCACATGCATTAACAAAAGACACAGTACGCTAAATCACAGAAAAGAACATGTCAATCCATCATATCCATCCTTCAAAATGTTGCAAAAACACTCAGCACTCAGAATATTCTGGTGAGAGGGCTCACTTTAGGGAAGTCTTTAAAGTGTACGACACTCTCCGGCCAGAAGAGATGACTTCCTACTGAGGAAGAGAAGTCTCTCTTCTAGAGAGAGAAATGTTGTAATATATCAATTATGACCAAATTTATCACAGTAAATATCATTCAAAAACATGTGAACTAAAGAAAATGATGCTCCGGAAACTTTATCACAAATTAGTGCGTAGACTATCCAATGTATCCACACATACATAGAAGTGTTTTTTTATATATACATAAAACCCAGTCATTTATATTAATTCCGAACAAATTTAACACAGTCGAAATTTCCTTAAACAACATGTGAACTAACTCCTTTGCGTTTTTCGGAAAATGATATCTT
>JAYMSH010000209.1:0-12948 GCA_036897905.1 Aragoa cleefii | reverse complement strand
AAGTAACAACAAGTCCTCAACCATGACATTTGAGTGTCACTGTACCGAATTGCACGAAATGTAACAGCAGATGTCATTCCTCCGCCCGTCGTCACACTTTCACTCATTTCTTCGTCTTCTCTCATTAAACTTTTTACAGATCTCTTCTCTTAAACTTTTACAGTCACCAAAATTCTTGTTTTGATGTCTTTCACAATTATATAAAATTATATCTACACTCTCATATGTAATCACTTACAGTTAACTCCTAATTCTCTCTCTCTCTCTCTCTCTCTCTCTCTCGAACTCGAACTCGAACTCGAACTAGAAGTATCCCTGTCCTTTCTCTCACTAGATCGAGGGTTCAAGGGTTTCTATTCGCTGTTTCAGATCTCGCAATCATTTTAACCGGTTTTTCGATTCGTAATTCTCCAGATCCGGTCTTCTGATCTAGAACCTTCCATTCGTCGCCCATCATGGCGGCCGCCAATGCTCCGATCACCATGAAGGAGGCTCTCACGGTCCTTTTTTTCACTGAATTGATTGCTTATCATAGCCTAGTTTAGTTTGATTTTGTGTTTTGGTTCGTGTTTATTATGACTTGATTTGAAATGCTCGTGTTGATTGATCCTAACGTTAGATTTCAGATCTGTTGATTAGTATTTTACGAGTTGAGTAGTACGATTTTATTGGAACTGAATTTCTAGCCTGTGGTGTGGCGATTGATTGCAGTTGACGAGCATAGGGATCAATGCACAGTTTATCACGTTTACTAATGTGACGATGGAATCGGATAAGTATATATGTGTACGTGAGACGGCGCCGCAAAACAGTGTGGTGATTGTTGATATGAGCATGCCGATGCAGCCGTTGAGGCGGCCAATCACTGCCGATTCCGCGTTGATGAACCCCAATTCGAAGATTTTGGCATTGAAAGGTGAGCAGTCAAGTTATTCATTCTATTTTTTACTGCATGAAAGGTAAATGGTTGTCTAGAAATAAATGCATGCTCGTTCACATAACGCTGATGAATAGATTTAGCATTCCAGAGCAACATGTCTTTAGTTTCCTAGAGCTTTAGTGATATACTCAAGTAATGGCTCTCTCAATGGCACAGTTGAGTTTTCCTTTGAGTTGCAGATTAAGGGGATCTAGTTTGAAGCAATATGAGATACTCGCAAAGAGATTGCTGTCTCCTGCAATGAATAAACCATATTTTAGGACTGTTTAGAATGACCTGCTTAAAGATTATGGGAGTTGGTTTCTGAAGTGAAGGCTTGCATTTCAAAGCATTTACACACAGTTAGATTTTTATTGGTTAGGAGATATGTAGTCAGGTTTTTGGCCCTAATCATAATCATTACTATGAGTAGTTAGCTGAAAAATTAGTGGAATGATATTAAAATTATCAAATATATACAATAAATTGAATTTGATTTGTTAAAAGTAACTGCCAAAGCGAGTCTTTTTTTTCTTATACAGATAATCTGTTCCTGTGTGTGATCTATGACTCCATCTGCAACCTAGGTGTCCGATAGTTGTTGTGGCACATGTCACTTATGTTGCATTTTAACAAATTTGATTAATCTGTTCATGGGTTCAGTACATGAGGGTGCCCCTTGGCGCAACGGTAAGGTGCTCCACTGGTGACTTAACATCTTGCATAAATGCAAGTGTAGACTGCGTAATATATACGCAGACCCTCCCCTAACCTTCACTGTCGGGGAGCTCTTAGCGAACGATGTTTTTCCTTTATGGGTTATTCAGTACATGCGGTGATACGAGGTTTTGTAAAGCAACTCTACATCACAGACTTGCATATTGTATGACCTTAGTACTGATGTAGCTTATTATTAAGATGTCTTTTCCCCTTTTACATTTAGGTTCTATGAGTACTATGGGCATTGGAGCAAAACAAACTAAAACTAGCTATTCATCCAAGTTGCCGAAATTAGGAATTTAAGTTAAAAGATCAGTGAACAGAACAGCGTGTCATCAGACATTCTCACTGCAGGTTTTAGTTATTGGGAAAAACCAGCACCTCTCGTGCCTAATAAAGTGATTTATAATTAACTAGCCATCAGAGCTCTTAGAAACGGAATGTGTGAAATGTAAGTGATGGACTCATCACTCAGGCTACGGATTTGCAAAAGGATATTACACTTTAAATCCTTTCTCAAAACAAACTAAGACTAGCTATTCATGCAAGTTACAAAATTAGGAATTTACGTTTAGAGATCAGAACAGCATGTCATTGGACATCCTCAATGCAGGTTTAGTTATTGGGAGAAACCGTTGTCTCTCGCTCCTAATAAAGTGATTTGTAATTAACTAGCCTCCAGAGCTCTTGGAAAAGGAAGGTGTGAAATGTAAGTGATGGACTCATCATTCAGGCTACTGATATGTATATGGTTATTATTTTGGTAGCAGTCAGCAATCACTTTGTCCAAGTTTTTGTTTCAAACATAATTGCATGGTTCATGTTAAACTTTTCTATGTTCTGTTTGTTAAAAGTGCATTACAGATGGACATGTAATCAAGTTCATGCGCTATTGTTTTGCCTTTCTCTACTTCATACGGATACTGAAAATTTCATCTTCATTGATGCAGCACAACTTCCCGGAACTGCTCAAGATCATTTACAAATTTTTAACATTGAAGCGAAAGCAAAGATAAAGTCACACCAGATGCCCGAGCAGGCAAGATCTTGTTAGCTATTGATCTTTCTGGTTCCTACAGCGGCTAAGGGCTCATTAACTTGGTATAAAAATATATTTATGTATTTTTCGTAGGTTGTTTTTTGGAAGTGGATTACCCTGAAGATGTTGGGTTTAGTTACTCAATCCGCAGTGTATCACTGGTCAATTGAGGGTAAGATGCTATACTTGGGTTCATTTATTTCATCGTTTGTTTCTCTATCCATCTATAATGATGCTGCTCCTACTTCTTCCTAATGCTTTTCTACTTCTCCACAGGTGAGTCTGAACCTGTAAAAGTGTTCGACAGAACTGCAAATTTAGCAAATAATCAAATAATCAACTATAAATGTGATCCTTCTGAGAAGTGGCTGGTTCTGATTGGGATTGCTCCTGGTTCACCTGAGGTGAGTAATCTGCAATTCTGATCTTTTTTCTGAAATTGTCAGGTTGTTTATCTATGCCAACCACAACCCTTTTAATGGTTCTCTTGAATTTTTGAATTTCATCTTTGTATTTTCTTTTGTAATTTTTTATTTTCTACTCTGTAGTGTTGTGGTGCGTCTGAGATTTATTTGGCAGTTCTTTCTTTGATAAATCAATTGTTGTTAGTGTAGATATTGCTAACCTATTAATTTAAGTGAAGAAAGAGCTATTAATAACTTATAGTTTTCTTGATTCGGGACCAATGTTTTAAAGGACGGGGGCGTTTGAGGCGCTTTACTCTTCTTGGGGCAGGGCGCGTAAGCCCTGTGAATTTTAATGTTTTCATTTATAAAAATAAATATAGATTTAAAATTCTTTTTTAATTCTAAAAAAAAATTAAAGATGATTTATATACTGAAAAATGAAGAATACAGAGAAATGAGAATAATAAGATTCTCACCTGCTTTGATTTTTAATGGTGCAACATTGAATGTGTTGCTTTGATAATTACACAATTATAACTGAAATATAAAAAGAAAAAAAGTCCCAAGTCAAATCTGGTTATAAGAAATTAATGTCAAATATAGTTATGTAATTTACTAATGGTTAACTGAGTCTATTTTCTTAGTTTTTGTTGGAATAACCTAACTGTGCCTCGAAGGCGTACGCCCAGACCATTGAAGCGCAGAAAGACGCGTTTTTAAGGCTGGGGCTTGTGCCCCAGGAAACTTTCACCATTTTAAGTTTGTCTTGCCCCAGGGCTCGCCTTGAAAACGCCTTTTGAAACATTGTCCTGGACATAAACCTCCCAGTTTCCTAATATTATCTGCAGCTTGGGACGTGTAATCAGGTTTCGTGGTTTTGGGATATGCACTTTCTAGTTACTATATGTGCTGAATGCTTGGCCACTTTTTATGTTTACATCATATGTCTTTACACATTGTTTTGTTTGTCGTAATCATCTCGAAATGTTGTTTGCATGTCAGAACATATAGATTTGTCATGATATATTCATTTTGTAACAACAATGATATGCAGATACTGAATTACTTAAAGAAAGATGTTAAGGAAGATACAGATATACACTGATTGGGCATATGATACGCGTAATGAGCCTAACATACAGTTTTATTCCATTCTTTAGATTTATGAAGTGTCTTAGGTTATTTGATAGAATTATATGGGCCAAATTAAATATTCCAGAGGTAAATGCGAGCAGAAAGAATGACACAAATATGGGCCAAATTAAATATTCCAGAAGTAAATGCGAACAGAAAGAATGACACAATGATAGTCTGGTGGAGTTGCGTAAGTTTTATCAGCTACATACAAACACAAACTCATTCTATAAGCTACAGTTGGTACGTTGCATAAGTAAAAACTCTGAACAGTTTAATTGCACCACAAAGGTTCATTAAATCATGAATATCTGCTGATTCTGTTGCTCGATGTATTATTTTGAAATGTTTACATGATGATCTTGTTTGTGATATCTCCTCATATCACTGCAATTTTCTTTTTACTTGATAAACATTCGGGTCAACATAGTAAGTTCTTGTAGATAGATGTTTTCGAACACTTGCGGCTACTGTTATTTTAGAGATGTAGCCTACTGGTGCTTGTGTTTTTTGGATTTCGTTATTAACACTCTTAATAAATGATATGTCTTGTTCAGCGTCCTCAACTGGTCAAAGGAAATATGCAGCTGTTCTCTGTGGACCAGATGCGCAGCCAAGCTCTTGAAGCACATGCTGCTTCATTTGCCACTTTCAGGGTACATCTCCTACCTTAAGGTGTCTTCATCTACAGAGTGTTTACGTTTGCTTAACTTTTGTGTGCTGGTATACCTCTGAGCAGGTTCCAGGAGGTGATAAGGATTCCATTCTTATATCATTTGCAACAAAAACCTCTAATGCTGGTCAAATTACATCGAAGTTGCACATTATTGAGCTCGGTGGTCAAGCAGGTGGATTCATCTACTAAACTAGGACTCCTGTACTTTGTCTTATTATTCAGTTGTTTTGATGTTTTCTTGGCGTGGTATTTAAATTGCTTAAATATTTTATTCATGCCTGCTGATTGATATAACTTCGGGAAATACTTCTTTAGGAAAGCCTTCGTTTACAAAAAAGCAAGCCGATCTGTTCTTCCCTCCAGATTTCAATGACGATTTTCCAGTTGCCATGCAGGTATTTCTTCATTTAGTGTGATCTTATATTGGAGCAAATACTTTGACTTTCTGTTTGATGTGTACACGGTGCCTTGTCTTTTTGCAGATATCCCACAAGTATGGTCTTATATATGTGATTACGAAGCTTGGACTGCTTTTTGTATATGATTTGGAAACCGCCACTGCTGTATACAGAAATAGAATTAGTCCAGATCCCATTTTTCTCACATCAGAAGCTTCCTCTGTTGGTGGCTTCTATGCAATTAATAGACGAGGCCAAGTTTTACTCGCAACAGTGAATGAGGCAACTATTATTCCTTTCATCAGTGGCCAAGTATGTTCACCTTTTCTTTCTTTCTTTTTTTCTTCTCATCCCCACCCCCCATCCCGTCCTTTCCCATTCTCTATATTGGCTATAAATATTAAGTAATTTGCATATGATCACTGTCAGCTGAACAATCTGGAGCTTGCTGTTAATCTTGCAAAACGGGGAAATCTTCCTGGTGCAGAAAATTTGGTAAGTTAATATTTGGTGTTTTATGCTCTTATTTTTTGAGATATCTATATGTAGGTCGAAACTGCAGCTATGCTACGCAACAACGTATATGAGATCTTGATTAATGAGAAATCACATGTTAAACATGTGTTTGGGGAATGAAATCTTGTTCGATTAGGTTTTCTTGATGTGATATGTGAACCCCTATCAATATTCTTTTTTCCTAGTAATGCGCTTGCGTGTACAGGATAATTATACTGAGTCGTCTGAACATTTTTATCTTCCCTCTCTCCATGACAATCGTTTTACACTGCATCTTCTCTTCAGTATGTTGTTTTATGTTTAATGCTTTGGATATACTCTCAATGTCAGGTTGTCCAGCGTTTCCAAGAATTGTTTGCTCAGACGAAGTACAAAGAGGCTGCTGAGCTAGCTGCAGAATCTCCACAAGGCATTCTTAGAACACCGGACACTGTTGCCAAATTTCAGGTACTGTAATTGCCGTTAATTTGTTTAGTGGACTCTTGATGAAATGGTTTGAAGGAAAAATGTTATGACAGCATTATCTTCTGTGAGGTGTTGTATATATCTTTCATATACCGTAGGGTAAAATGCGATTTCTGTGACATGGTAACCATCATATGATTTTCAGAGTGTTCCCGTTCAAGCTGGGATGACACCACCATTGCTGCAGTATTTTGGAACATTGTTAACGAAAGGGAAGCTCAACGCATTTGAGTCTTTGGAGTTATCTCGTCTTGTTGTCAACCAGGGCAAAAGGAATTTGTTAGAGAACTGGTTGGCTGAAGATAAACTGGAATGCAGCGAGGAACTTGGAGACCTCGTGAAGGTTAATAATATACAATATTCAGATTGCTTGATATCCTTTATAGTTTTCTACTTCCTGTGAAATTTGAATTTGCATCTTATGCACTTTGCAGACTGTTGACAATGACATGGCACTGAAAATCTATATTAAAGCTAGAGCTACACCGAAGGTTGTGGCAGCCTTTGCTGAGCGTCGAGAATTCGACAAAATCTTGATATATTCGAAACAGGTGATTTATTAAAAAGGTCTTTTATCTTTTATGTATCATTGCACTTCTGATGAGAGTATTATTATATTTTCATTCTCCATTATTGTGAATTCTATCTGTTTGCTGACAGGTTGGCTATACACCTGACTACCTGTTCCTCCTGCAAACCATTCTCCGATCAGATCCCCAGGTATTTTTTTTTTGATTCCTGTTTTCGTAAATCTGTAACTTAGTTCCCGACTTATCCCAATATGATCTTCTTTCTTAGTGTGTTAGAAGGGACATGATGAGTGTTGTTACCGTACTTAATGCTGTCTATTGTTTGCAGGGAGCTGTTAATTTTGCCCTTATGATGTCTCAAATGGAGGGAGGTTGTCCTGTTGATTACAATACCATCACTGATCTCTTCCTTCAGGTTTGTGTGTCTTACAATTTATTGTTCTCGTGTTATTGTTGGAAGCATTTCCAAGGCCTACTTTACCTACTACCTTTTATTCTTCCCCCCACCATTCTGGTTTTATCTTTTGTCATCTAATCTTTTTTTTTCCCCTTCAGAGGAACATGATCCGTGAAGCTACAGCGTTTCTGTTGGATGTTCTAAAACCAAATTTGCCTGAGCACGCATTTTTGCAAACCAAGGTCTACCTTAAATTTTGCTTTGCTTTTTATGACATCAGTTCCTTTATCTTATCAACACATGAAATAATCCACTGCTTCTTTATTTCAGGTCCTTGAGATCAATCTCGTGACTTTTCCTAATGTAGCAGATGCTATTTTGGCAAATGGCATGTTTAGTCACTATGACAGACCTCGCATTGCGCAACTTTGTGAGAAAGCTGGTCTTTATGTGCGAGCACTTCAGGTTAAGTATCTACTCTTTCCTTTACTTCTGTTGTCGCATACATATGATGCATTTTAATATATAGAGTTTTTATGCTTATTAACAATTTTGTATTGCTTGCAGCATTATGCAGAGCTGCCTGATATCAAGCGTGTTATTGTGAATACTCATGCAATTGAGCCACAGGTTTGCAAGTCTTGGTTAACTCTCCCTGTGCTTTCTTTAAATAGCTTTTGTTTGTGTGCTTATTCAACTGGTTGGTTCAGGGACTTGTGGAGTTTTTTGGTACACTATCCAAGGAATGGGCGCTGGAGTGCATGAAGGATCTTTTGCTGGTTAATTTGAGAGGGAACCTTCAGATAATTGTCCAGGTTATATTGGAAGTCCACAAATGTTATTGTAGAAGTGTGTTACAGTATTCTTATCGGAAACCATGGACTTGGTTGTTCTCACTCAGTTGGCATGACTTTGGATCTTTTACATGATTGTGTAGGTTGCAAAAGAATACTGTGAACAGTTGGGAGTTGAAGCATGTATTAAGCTATTTGAGCAGTTCAAATCCTATGAAGGATTATATTTCTTCTTAGGATCATACTTGAGCTCTAGGTAATCTGTTTGAAACGGCTGAACTTTCTTATTGTTATGAGACCCACACTTTAAACTCATAACCTATTTCACAAAATGTGATAATTATTGGTTTCTGGCAGTGAGGATGGTGATATTCACTTCAAATACATCGAGGCAGCTGCAAAGACTGGACAAATTAAAGAGGTGGAGCGTGTGACCCGAGAATCAAATTTCTATGACCCTGAAAAGACGAAGAACTTTTTAATGGAAGCTAAACTTCCTGATGCACGGCCACTCATCAATGTGTGCGACCGTTTTGGATTTGTCCCTGACCTTACACATTACTTATACACTAACAACATGCTTCGCTACATTGAAGGTTACGTGCAAAAGGTATGCACATATCGTCCCTATGAGATTTTTATTTCCAGTGGAGATAGTTACCTTCATGCAACTATATGAGTGCTTTCTTTTTTCTTTCTGATTAGGTCAACCCAGGAAATGCTCCATTAGTTGTCGGGCAGCTTCTTGATGATGAGTGTCCTGAAGATTTCATTAAGGGACTGATACTCTCCGTCCGTTCTCTGCTTCCAGTTGAGCCTTTAGTGGAGGAGTGTGAGAAAAGGTCTCTTCGGCTTTCTAATCAATACCTTTTATCTTTGAAGTGGCCTTCTATTCGATATTTATTTTTGACATGTGATATCCAGGAACCGACTTCGTCTCCTTACTCAGTTTCTAGAGCATCTCGTGAGTGAAGGGAGCCAAGATGTGCATGTGCATAATGCGTTGGGTAAAATTATAATAGACAGCAACAATAATCCTGAGCACTTCCTGACTACCAATCCATATTATGATTCGCGTGTTGTTGGTAAGTACTGTGAGAAGCGTGATCCTACTCTTGCCGTTGTCGCATATCGGAGAGGTCAATGTGATGATGAACTTATCAATGTGACAAACAAGAACTCTTTGTTCAAGCTTCAGGCCAGGTTTGTGATTTACTGATGTTTTCTTTCTGTTTCTCCTTTTGATGTCCTTGCTAGGATTTAATTCGTTGTTTGTTCAGGTATGTGGTCGAGAGAATGGACGGTGATCTCTGGGCTAAAGTTCTCGATCCTGAGAATGAATTCAGAAGATTGCTCATTGATCAAGTTGTATCCACGGCTCTGCCTGAAAGCAAAAGCCCAGAGCAAGTCTCTGCAGCTGTTAAAGCTTTTATGACCGCAGACCTTCCTCATGAGTTGATCGAGTTGCTTGAAAAGATTGTGCTTCAAAACTCGGCATTTAGTGGGAACTTTAACCTCCAAAACTTACTTATCTTAACTGCAATCAAGGCTGATCCATCTAGAGTTATGGACTATGTCAACAGACTTGATAATTTTGATGGCCCAGCTGTTGGAGAGGTAGCTGTGGAGGCCCAATTATATGAAGAAGCTTTTACTATTTTCAAGAAGTTCAATTTGAATGTCCAGGCTGTGAATGTATTGTTGGATAATATCCGGGACATTAACCGAGCTGTTGAATTTGCATATCGTGTTGAAGAAGATGCTGTTTGGAGTCAGGTGGCTAAAGCTCAACTTAGAGAAGGACTAGTTAGCGATGCAATTGATTCGTTTATTCGTGCTGATGATGTCACCCATTTCCTAGAAGTCATCAAAGCAGCAGACGATATGGATGTTTACCACGATCTTGTTAAGTATCTTCTCATGGTTAGGCAGAAAACAAAGGAGCCCAAAGTGGACAGTGAGCTCATATATGCATATGCCAAGATTGATAGACTGGGAGAGATTGAGGAATTTATCCTCATGCCAAATGTTGCCAATCTTCCCAATGTCGGTGATCGATTGTATGACGAAGCTTTGTATGAAGCAGCGAAAATAATTTTTGCATTTATTTCTAACTGGGGCAAATTGGCAATCACACTGGTTAAGCTGAAGCAATTTCAAGGTGCGGTGGATGCGGCACGGAAAGCTAATAGTGCTAAGACTTGGAAGGAAGTCTGCTTCGCCTGTGTTGATGCAGAAGAGTTCCGTTTGGCTCAAATATGCGGTCTCAACATCATTGTGCAGGTATCTGTTTTTCCTTCTATTTGTTATTGAATCGATACTGAGTGACAGAGAGCTATATATGAACTGATATATTGTCTCATCTTTCTGTAATTTTCATAGGTGGATGACCTGGAAGAGGTTAGTGAGTACTATCAAAACAGGGGGTGCTTCAATGAGCTTATCTCTCTTATGGAGAGTGGTTTAGGGTTGGAACGTGCCCATATGGGCATCTTCACGGAGTTGGGCGTCCTGTATGCCAGATACCGCCATGAGAAGCTCATGGAGCACATCAAATTGTTCTCCACTCGTCTCAATATTCCAAAGCTGATCCGAGCATGTGACGAACAGCAGCACTGGCAAGAATTAACTTACTTGTATATTCAATATGACGAGTTTGATAATGCTGCTACAACTGTCATGAATCATTCCCCAGAAGCTTGGGAGCACATGCAATTCAAAGATATTATTGTCAAAGTTGCTAATGTGGAGTTATATTACAAAGCTGTGCACTTCTATTTACAAGAACACCCAGATCTCATCAATGATGTTCTGAATGTTCTTGCTCTTCGTGTGGATCACACGCGTGTTGTGGACATAATGAGAAAGGTAGACCATCTTGCTTTGACGTACTCTTATCCCCCTTTCATTTCAGTTGTTGGGTTTTACTTTCCATGGTTAACATTTTTCCCTTTTTTCTTTTCAATGCTCTACTAGGCTGGTCATCTTCGTCTTATCAAGCCCTACATGGTAGCTGTTCAGAGCAATAATGTATCGGCAGTGAATGAAGCTCTTAATGAGATTTATGTAGAGGAGGAGGATTACGAGAGATTACGCGAATCTACTGATTTACATGATAACTTCGATCAGATTGGCCTTGCTCAGAAGGTCAAACTTAATTTCTCTATGAATTTGTTGTGTCTGCCAGAGCTCAAATGTATATTAATATCTTTTGTGGCTTAACAGATTGAGAAGCATGAGCTGCTTGAGATGAGACGTGTTGCAGCCTATATTTATAAGAAGGCAGGCAGATGGAAACAATCAATTGCATTGTCAAAGAAAGACAACATCTACAAAGATGCAATGGAGACTGCTTCCCAGTCCGGCGACCGTGAACTTGCTGAGGAATTGCTTGTTTACTTTATCGGACAGGTATGGTTGACCATGTTATCTCATTATCTTATCATCTTGGGGTTAAGAAATTTTCGTATATTGCTAGGTCTGTTCTACTCGATTTTTTTAAAATATTGTTGCCCTTGTAGTTGGTGTCTACAAATACCTTAATTCACGTGTAGAACACTTCGGTGACATGTATAGTACCTTGTCAATTAGGCTGTGAATCTTTTTTAATTTGATGGTTGAGATGTCAGTTTTCTGATTGTTGATTTTATGATTTATGAGTTTAAAATGCTATAATCTGATTTCAATATCTTTGTCCGTGTTTTTTGTGGTTTATGTGTAATCATTTTTTCCGGAGTCCTGCATCACATATTTGCTTTGGTGCTTTGATTTTGATATCTAGTTGTCTTAACCGTTGTTTGTAAATATTTCAGGGCAAGGAGTGCTTCGCTTCATGTCTCTTCGTCTGTTATGATTTGATTCGTCCAGATGTTGCACTTGAACTTGCATGGATCAACAACATGATCGACTTTGCCTTCCCGTATTTGTTACAGGTGATTCATCACTTTCCTCTCCTTTACCATGTTTTGTGTTTAATATGAAGAGCATCCACAAGTCAATATACTTCATATATGTAGTAGTGCTTTAGACTACTGTCTGCTTGGCACATATTATCATCTTTTTTTTTTGTAGTTCATCCGGGAATACACTGGAAAAGTTGATGAACTAATTAAGGACAAGATTGAGGCTGTGAAAGAAGCGAAGGCTAAAGAGAATGAGGAGCAGGATGTTGTCAAGCAACAGGTAGAATATACATTTGAAACAAACACATACAGTTGATTTACAACTTTTACTTAAAGTGCAATTGTTTCATATTGGCGTTTTTGGAATAAGATTTATTGGGATTACCTTTCAGGAAAAATAGAGTGTTTTTGGAATAGGACTTGGACTTGGACTTGGACTAAACCATACAAAAAGCCACATCCAAACCTTAACCAAACTATAAACAAAGTGAATTATCATTCATGCAATTGATTTAAATTTTTTGTCCATGTCATGTTCTTGGTGTAGGTTTTGGCAAAGTAAACCAAAAATCACATTCAAGTATAAAGCCACTGAAAACCCTACAGCATCTTAAATCTCCAACAGAAAATCCTGTTCTGTACTCACACTTTCAGTGTTCCCACGGAGCTCTCTTTTTCTGTGTTTGTGTGCGTGAGCATGATGTGTGATCTTCTGTTTGACATAAATAACTTCCAGTAAAACCTCGATGAAGTAATGTTCGATAACGTAATGACCTCGATAATAGAATAATTTATTCCGGTCCGACTTGGGCTAGTGGACTAAAGTAATAACCTCGCTAAATGCATTAAGTAATAAAAAGAATGAAAATCCTTAAGGGCCCAATGAAAATATAAAGTAATAATCAATAGAATTTATTGAGAAACATATATATGTGTGTGTGTGTATAAATCCAAATTTTTCAGTCAATCAACAATACGCATAATAATTATTTCTTTTGAAAATATGCATATGTAGTTGATTGTTTTTTCTTCCCGCCTAAGCCAAAATGAA
>JAYMSH010000208.1:0-12990 GCA_036897905.1 Aragoa cleefii | reverse complement strand
GGACGTTTACGACAAATTTTCCACACTGAAGAAGACCTCACCCTGGATGCTCTTGTTATCCAAGTTTTTCCCTAGATTCCCAAAAATCCCAGGAGTTGAATAAACATAGGTAATCATACTGGCCACACACCAAATAGGTCTACAGAGTTAACATACTATTCAAACGGAGGCCAAGAAAAGGAAGTTCGATTCCAATTATACTTTTTAGTTGCGGCAACTAGAATGAATAGCAACATGACTACATTACAATTGGCAGCAGAATCATAAATATCAGATAGACTTATGTTTATGCATCCGCAAAACACATTCCTACAAATCTAACATCAGATTATTAATCCTAAACTCACACATACTGACTCGAATACACAGTTTGGGAACATTATAATAAACTTCCACTCGAAAATATCTCCAAAGAAACAAACTTTAACCCCTATATGGTTCTACCGACTGAAACCAGAGAAACAGGTAATATTAATGAACAAACAAACACATGATTATAGTAGAAATTATAGTAGGTCAAGTAACATTAGAAGAAGCAAATTAAAGAGGAATTTGAAAGTAGAAACCTTTTTAGCATCTTTGGGAACACCATAGCCACTGTAGTACATCTGGCCCAAAATGACCTGCATGTTGACATCACCATTCTTGGCCTCCTTGAGAGTGTCCTGAAGCCACCGTCTTGTGCAATCTGTCACAACCTCCGATAACGGGAAACGGTGCTGCTGCTCTACTGCCGTGGCGGCGGCGCCTTCCTCCGACTCCATCGCTGCTTTCCTCTTCCTCTTGCCGTTGCTAGTATCCTCCTTGTTGTTCTTTCTACCGCCTTGCTGCTGTGCCGCAGATGATGTTTTTCCCATGTATCGATTAATCAATCTTTAAATAAATATATTTATGCAGAAGAGGAAGAAGAATACATGGTGGGCGGTGGAGTTCACAGGAAAGAAATAAATAATTGGATAGAGATTTAGAGAGGATTTTGTTTTGTTTTGGTTTCTTCAACAAAGGAAAGGAAAGAAACAAGTTTGATTTGTGCTGTCCAGTTCAGAGTGAACTGTGCGAAAGTAAAAAAGAGGATTTTGGCAAAACGGTGGCGTATTACCACAAGACTAGTTTAAGACACTGCCTTTGACTTCCTTCCACGGTTCGTCCCAAAACGCGGTCGGTAGTATCTGGTCGATTACATTGTACATGTGTATTGTTGGGGCATCACAATTCTCTTTAATTTGGATCCTAACTTCAATCTCATTACTCGTTAATTCCGTTTCTAAATGGTGGCCTAGTAATTAAAATAATGGTTAAAATTTGAAATATATGCTACTAAATTTGAGTCGATAGTCTCTACGAAAACAATCTCCTCACGGATACAACTCCGTACATCTTACTTTCTTCATACCCTGCCTATGTTTGGTTTGGTTTTGACTTTTCCATTTCATATCTAATCACGAATTAATGTTAAATTATACCGTAAAAAATGTAGTATTATATTACTCGGAAGTGAAAACGTACAAGAATAAAAATGGACAAAATTGAACATGACATGCTTTTACACTTACCATTTGTCACAACACGTAATATATACCTCAAACATTTACATTGAAATAAAAGAACATGAAAGTTCGTAAACTTTCATCCATGCACCCAAACATATATGAATTATATACGCCCACATGTTACCTTGGGCTGGAAGTAGCACTATAAACCTAAAACTACATGCTAACTAAGGGAGGAGAAGAACATGGAGCAGAGCAGCAATGGGCCTTGTCGGATGATTATGACCACCATCGTTCACTGGTCCTGTGTTATTGGAATAATGTTTGTTAGCAAGATTGCTATTGTAAGTATGGCACCGGATAATTATCACGAATCACTCCAATTATCATCGTCATCTTCATCACTGCCAGCCAAGGCCTGTAAAGTTTCATCACTTTCATTAACAGTCTTGATCCTTCCTTGAAAAATGTAGAGAATGTATATGTAAGAGTAGGAGAAAGTGACCTGGCGAATTTGGTTTGCTTTTTCCAAAATTGCAGCAACTTTAAGATTGGTATTAGGACCCCGAATGCTAGGGCGTGATGCCAGGGCAGGTTTCAAGTTGAATGACTGATCAAATGAAAGATAATATTCAGTAATATGCTGAAAATATGATCAAGTTGAATGACGCCGGATACTCTTTACGTGCAGCTTTACCTTTTTCCTAATTTGCTCCAGAAGTGAATCTCTTTCATCTACCTTCTCTATCTGAGGTCTTAATCGTTCCGTAACTTTGCGAAGCTGCAGCACAATCTATATTGTTAATGCAACGCGCTCAAGGAAACTAATTTTCTCATTCACTAATGTGAAGAAACAAGACACTTACTTTGCTTTTATCCAGAGCAGTAACATCATCGACAAGAGGATTGCGAGGCCACGGCAATTTTGGGCGACTCTCATTTGACACTCGGTCTTCTTCAGCTGGTAATGGTAATTCCCTCGCTGTAAACGGCAATAGAAGTTTCAGCTTCTCATGTTCTACCTTTTGTGGAACAATTTTATCCTCGTTCGTGGCATTGGCCTCCAAGCTAGAGCTCTGCTGAACCTTCTCTTGTTCTGATGCAGTCTCGGGATTAACTGAAATTGCAGGGTGAATTGTCTCTTCAAGCGGAGGACTAGTATCGTCTTGGGATACAGTAACCTGCAGTTGCTCGTTATTTATCTCTGCTTGAAGGTCAGTTTGCTTACTCATGTCACAAGCATCCTGGCCAGACGAGATGAGCTCAACCTTCTCGTTTTCTGATGCAGTCTTAGATTGAACTGGCTCTTCAAGTGGAGGACTAGTACCGTCCTGGGATGCAGTAACCTGCAGTTGCTCGTTATTTATCTCTGCTTGAAGGTCAGTTTGTTTACTCATGTCACAAGCATCCTGGCCAGACGAGATGAGCTCCACCTTCTCACTGTCTGGCGCTTTCTCAGGGTCCCTCTGCATCACTATGTGGTTTATTTCTTCGTGTGAAGAACTAGCAGCATTAGTGGATGGGGTAGGCTGTAGAAGCTCATCTTCAATCTCCGGTCCAAGGTCAATCTTCTCATCCATAGCAGTGACATCAAAGCTAGACGATCCATGATCAACTTTCTCTTCTTTTGGTCTGATCTCTGGGGCAATTTGAAAAATAGAGTTATCCATCTCTCCAAGTGAAGTAACAACATCTGCGAATGCAATGGGCGGGGAGGTTACTACTGGGAATGACTCACGTTTTATTCTCACTGCCCCTGTAAAAGATGGGGCCTGCAGAAGCTTTCCCATCCTCCATTGAACTGGAGGGAGAGGTGGCAACGGAGGTAATTCATCCAGATTGATTTGACTCGTCTCGTAAGACAGATTACTAGGCGGAAATAAAGATTTTGATGGATCCCTGGGAAGTTCTGAAACATTATTGTCACAGTTGCTTTCTCGTGGAAGCTCAGAAGATGACGAGGGACTTGGATAGTTAACAAGTGAAAACATGGAGCCAGAATTGTTATCTTCTTTGTGATCAACACGATCTGGCATTTGATGTGGATCCACTGACATAATAGGTGACAATCCCCATCTGATTTCTCCGGGCTCTTGTAACTCTTCACTAAGTTGATTGGTTTTGACCTCAAAGTTTTCTTGGACCGTTATTTCTTCAGTATTGGAATCAAGGGGTGAAGAGGCTGAATCAAAAACATCGATAGTGGGACCACTCTGTTCTATGATTTCCTTTTCTCCATCTAAGCCACTTTGCACCTTAAGTGAACCAATGGTGGCAGCATCATCATCAAAATTCAAATCATTTGCTATATCTGAATCATGATCCAGATTAGGAACACTATCAGACACTTCTAAGTTGAGATGGCCATTATTAGCACCATTGCAGAAAACGCGGCTCAGATCTGATGCAGTAGATTGTCCTTGTCTCACTTCCTCCGCTAAGCCCAAATCCCTACAGTGACCAACTACACAGTCCAAGTCATCTTCGATTACATCCGTATCTGAATCCTTAGAGCAAGGAGGACATTCTTCCACGCCTTTACTGATACCCACAAGTAAACTACTACTGTTTCTGTCAGTATCATCAGACACTGCCGCTGCAGCAGAAGCCATATCAGCAGTCTCTAGTTGCTCTATCTCACAAGCAAACTTGTCTGGTGATGTCATGTCTGTTGAGGCAAAATTTTCATCACCTTCTCCTTCCAAAACAGGGTTTGTGTTGGAAGTGATACTAATGTTTTCTACATTATCAAACCGTCCCTCTGGCTCTTCCAGAATCTCCGCAGAACCATATAAACTATCCACATCAGCCGAATCAATGGCACAGAGATCACCTGTTACTTGAAGGACCGGCAAACCCACAACTTCGCAAGATTCAGGGGCTTCAGGGTCCAGATTTTTGTTTATTACCGTCTCATCTTCACGAGAATCTCTTGCATGAGCATCAGTAACATCCTCAGAGCTCAGCTTGTTGTCCACGGAGTATCTAGAGTAGAGCTCTTCAACATCTCCATTACCAACAGTGGCAAATGATGCTTCACTAAGATCTTTAACCTGAGAAGATTTCATGATAAATGAAAGATCCTCTGGATTCTCAGTAAATATATTTGAATCTTCATCACCCAATTCATCTGTCAGCTTTTCTCCTTCAGGAACTGAAATTGACAAGACATTGTCACCATTATCGACCACATCAGAACAGTTGGAGGAAAACTCTTCATGCAACTCTGGAACCTCAGCATCCAGTTTATCAGGTTTTGGACTTTCAGTAGGAATAATATGTAGAGCATCACTTGTATTCTGTAAGGGAGCATCGCAAGTGTGTGATGATGAAGCTGTGTTCTCAACCAGATTGAGATCCTCGTGATCGGGGTCGTATTCGTGCAGCACATGTTCTCCAGAGGATCTTGGATAATCATCCCCTGGCAGGGACGCAGAATCCAAAACACTAGGAGAACATAATCGATCCATAACCACGTTTATCTTTCTAACTTCATCATCTGAAGCAGATGTTGTGTCTTCTAACTCAGCCCCCCTTACACTGTCTTTTCCAGGTTTTGTTAACACAGGTATTGAATCACTGCTGCACAACAAACTCGAAGAAAGCTGTTCAAAGTCGGACCTGTTGTTGGAGATTGCATCAGTGCTAGTGCGAGTATAATCATAAACCACAGGGCTGCTTGGATACTGATCCACTGGTAAATCTTCATCAACAACTTTCTGATAAGATGATGCATCATCAACTAGGTCAATATCAGGAATATCAGCAGATACAAGTCCTGCAGTCAGAAACACGTCTGAAGGTGGGTTTTCAGCTGAAGTTCTTGGAGATCTGGAAGAAGAAAAACTGGACATTTCCTTTTTGGATGAGTTGTTCCCATCATCAGAAATTGTCTGCTCTCCAGTAGACTGAGAATCTGATGAGCGAACGTGATGATCGCCATTTGCATAAGGTTGTTTTTTGATAAGAGATGAGGTGGAGTCACTCTTCACTCGCAGTTCAGAGTCCGTATCAATTTCTGAACCCATGGTAGAGGGTGCATCCACGTAATTGTCTACCTCACTAGCAATACCATCGGATTCATCACCAGTTAAGCTGCCTTCTGTTTTGCTTTCTCCACGCACAGCTACATCATTTTCACCATTCACATTACCAAGAGAGTATGCGATTTCACCTGATACCATACGAGGATAAGAATTCGATACCTCACAGATTTTATCATCTCTGAAAATCTTATTGGGATCATACATTGATGAATATGGCATAATCTCCACTCTGTCTGGAGGGCTTATTTTTCTCCCCGCACTCTCTCTTTCAGGACTTAACGATGTCACAGTTTCCTCTCTGTCTGGAGGGCTTCTTTTTCTCCACACAATCTCTCTTCCAGGACTTAATGATCTGAATTCTAGTGCTTCAAGCCCAGATTCATTATGATCGTTCATGGGCACCATTGCGAGTGATGAACTCGTAGTGACTTCATGAAGCACCTTATGCTCAGGAGAAGGACTCCTCAATAATTTCTCCATGTAGCTCTTCCCAGTTCTGGAGTCAAATGGAAATCCATTCAGCCTCCTTTTCAATGTGACACGGCGTGCAGGTTTGCGAACACCATCATCAACACGCTCCTCCAGGAAAAGCTGATGGAGTCTGTAAAAGGTAGGATACAATTTTAGACACATTTAATTCCACGGCATGACTGAAAATAGAAACATATGGAAAACATGACAATAGAAGTCTCACTTGGCATGTGAGGTAGATAAAACTTCAGGGGTTCCTCCATTTCTCCAACGTGACCCTTTCTTCTATTTTAACACGCAAACAATAATTGTAAATGAATGCATGAACCAACAATCAGGAAGTGGGCAGTATTGGAATGAGTGTTGTGACTACATGCAGGCATATCAATATCAGCGATACGAACATCATATTAATGGCACAAGGAAAACTGGAAAGGTGGAGTTCAAAGATCAAAGGAAGGTTTATATTTATTCAAAAGAAGTAATTTCCAGACAATAATTGTAAAGAAATGCATGAGGCAAGAAGCAGGCAGCACGTAGTATTGAGATGAGCGTGCGAATGCTACGAACGCTTTGAACAATTGAGCATGAACATCATGTTAATCTACATCTATAAATATAGGGAAACTGGAGATGTGTAATCCGAAGATCAAAGGTAATTTAGTAGTATCATCTACCACATTACAATTCATTGAAAAGAAGTAATTCTCAATCAGTTTAAATATAGAGCTATTTCGTATTCTTTTTTCTTCGTAAAAATCAAATTTTAAGATTTGTGGTGAAACACAGCCTTGATCATTAGCAAAGAGATATGCCATCAGAGAGCATAGATACTTCAAAGTAGCTGGTACGTAATAGCTTTAGTATTTATCAAGCAATTACCTTTGTTTTGCGAATCTTCTTTTCTCTCTGGACATCTACAGTAGCCATCCCAGGAGGTTCTACTTTAAAGAATGATGGATCTGTGTAACGCTTCAGACATGCCCCAGCACCAGCAACATCAAACCTAAATATAGTACGTTAATCCCGATGCTTTTAGAGCAAAACTTGTGTAGGCATCCAAAAACTGAACAAGAGATCATACTTGTCTAGAAGGAACAAGCGAGGTGGACCCCGGCATTCCTCGTAGGAATCCATAACAAATCGAGGTAAATCTCCCTGTATGACTAGGTTCTGGTCCATTCGCAGATGACGATGCCAATCAACACCTGCAATTTGATATTGCAAAAACATTAAAGTTGCATGACTTGCCTGAGCAGCTCCAGGCACAATGACACAGATGATGCAAGACTAGAAAGAGGGGGGGGAGGGGGAGGAAGACGGAACACCGAATCTCAGGGAGACAAAGAAACCCCAGAAGGAGACAATAAAAGCCCCTGAAGAGCACTAGACAAACTACACATCATCATATATATCTCAACCAGTGATTGAACGAGGTACTACCAGATGAAAACTATTGTTATCGGGACAACACAAATGATTTAAGGAGCAAATATAACAAGGTTTTAGTAACCGGATGTAATGGTAGGATCATTTGTAAGCATTGCTTGTAGAACTACCGAGCAAAGACCAATGAAGAAATACAATCAAAAGAGAAGCGGGTTCTAACCAGCACTGTAGAAGAATGAGGAATGATCTGTTTGCGATAGAAATGCTTTCTCAATGGAAGGAACTTCAGACTCAAGCTGCTGGACTCGAATCATTAACCCGTGTCCTCTTGCAGAAGTTGCCATGACTTCCTCATGTAGGTCATGAAAAATTTCTGCCGCAAACCTTCAGTAATCACAAAAGCAATTATGAGATTCTTGATTCTGAATTTAAATAAACTTTTAAATGAGAACTTCGGGAAAGAACAGAAAAAATCTACAACGACCGTAAGCGCGACAAATGAGAGCGACAAATGAGAACGTATATGTCAAGCGGTACATATCTTCTAAGCATACATCAAAATACACTACTATTAAGCAGGTCACCCATGCGTTCCGACATTGAGAATCATTAAGTTTTCAAATTCAAATACAGACGAGTCACTATGATGGGGTCAGAAACACCATTGCAGAGTAAGCACAAGAAAATACAACAAAAGATTTAAACATACAGCCCCATTGAATGACAAAGATCTGTCTTTCAGAACTGCATTACAATATAGGATTACGCCATGCAGAGCAAGCATGCCACAAGAAATTGTGTGTGCATTTTCTAAGATGACAAAGCATGTAACTATTGGTTATGTGTCCAATTGGATTCACACGTGCAATTAAGTATCACATTATTCACCAAAAAGGCGCACCTTTCTTTCATATACAGATAACAGAAACAAGATGCTACATCTAGTCAATTGCTTCAAGCTTTTTCTTGCTGTTCCATTCCACCATTGTGGTCTGCTATATGGAATTGGTGATTGCGAGGGTGGGAGTGAAACAACACAATTAACAAATTAACATGCTTTTGGAGTAAATTCTTTAGAAAATGCAGCAGGAATAAAGCACGCACTCCAAGTTACCCAATTTCAGCTGAAAATTAGGTTCACAGAAATTCAGAATCCCAAACAAGACTTGGTCCAGAGACCGACACAAAACAAGCTAAAACCTTGAGTATCAAACTTAGCTTAATCAATAAATCAAGCAGGAAAAGAAGATATAATCCAACAGATCAAAAGCAAAAAGGTAAGACTGTGTTTATAACGGCATTCTATCCCTAATAATTTCCTCACATTTGATCAAAAAAGACCTAAATTTAAATGGGGAGAATAAAAATTGGGGAAAAAGACTGAGAATAAAATCGACTGAGAATAAAATCCAATTGAAGTGTGAGAAAAGTTAGAAAAGACTGACTCGGCAAGGTCACCGAGCTGGCGAAGAACGCCAACTAAGCCAGCCATGGCGACGCCTTCAAGCAGAGCCTCTGGATCATCTAAATCGGCGGCTCGATACAGCTCCGGATCAGCTAAGCTGTACTCGTTTCTTATCTCATAACGAGTTATCGGCATTTTATTGTCAAATCCAACACCAATACAATTTTCCTTTAAATTCTTCTTCGGCTTCAACCACCGGATACATACAACTGCCTGCCTGCCTTGAATGTATGTATGAAAGAGGAGAATTTGTTTGTTAGAATTATTTCCAGATAGTAATAAAAAAAGGAAGTGTTTGTTAATTTTCCAGATTTATCAGACTGGTGTTGTTGAATAGCTGCTATACTACTATATTATAGGCGCTCATCACGAGAAAAAGTAAGTATCTTAATATATTTTGGAATTTTCGCACCGTAGGGCGTGAAACAATGAATAACAATAATGCGCGCGCCTACATGGGATGCAGTTGACGTCGTGCAGGCTGTGGTGAGTAGTACCTTGCGCTATTGCTGTGTACATACAATGTATTTAATATTATTGGATTGGACCATCGTGTGTGTGTAATGCAAAATGTTGGCCTAAGAAATGAATCAATCGAGTTTTGTTGTTGACATCAAAGGCTCTACAGGGTTCACAGTTTCCCGGACGGCAATACACGATCACAATGATTCGGGATCACCACGATTTCATTACATGCTATGCTGTTATTGCTTTTGTCTCATTTAAAATCTACTCCCACTCCCCTCCGCCCCCTCGTAACCTATTTATTTGATGTCAGGGGAGTCACTAATAATATCATTAGACATAAACACTGTGATTTATTTGATGTTATGAGGTCACTAGTGGTATCACTATACGCACACTGGTGGGCCGTCAAATTAACCCTCGTAACCTTTTCATTATGATTTTTTGTACCTGCATTTGACGGTAAATTATTTATAAACTTTATCGGTAAAAAGTATTGAAAGATAAATGTTATTTGACACTTTAATTTAACGGTTGTACGCGTAGTCTGTTTTGTTTCAAACTACTTATGTGTAGCTGATTTATTTGATTGATGTATGTGAATGTAGATATTGTTGGAAATTTGTTTGTTAGCTACTTTCTTTGTATGGAAAGATCTAGTGCTGGAAGAAAACACCTCGCCCTTTCAAGGAGATTCTGATCTTCCTAATTCTTTGTGAGTTTTGGTTAGCTTCAAGTTGTTTGTTCTCTGATTGTAAGTGAAGCTTATGAGATTTGATCCTTTGTAAAGTTGTTATGAATTGGGGAATACCCCTCTTATATTTGTGCATTATCAGACAAAACCAAATCAAACATATCAAATTACCGCCAGTAGACAAGGTATGAGAAGGATAAGATGTAAGCAATCATATCTGTAAGGAGACTGTTTCCATAGAGACCTCCGGCAAATTTTTTTTTTTTTTTTCAAAAGCATGAAATATAAATATAACTTTAACATGACAAACAACAAAGTAGTGATTGGGAGTAAATTTAGCTTTTTGATTTCAGACGTGATTGGTGCATATACACTTAAGTTTTGAACTAAACTTTGTCATTTACATACAAATCTCAAAATGTAAAGTGTATAGTGTTTTGCATATTAGTTAAGGTAGTACTCAATAATATCAACACAATATTGTCACCTTATTAACTAATACTGTCTCGATTCCAACCAGTACCATGAAAAGTCCAATCAATATGTGAAAAAATTATGTAATGAAAATTTTCTACCGACAATAGAAAAATCCAACTAATACTCTAGAGAAGGTCAAATTAATACCAAAGAAAAAAAATCAAATCAATACCACAAAGAGTTCAACAGATACCGAAAAAAGGTCCAACCGATACTCTAAAAATCCAACCCACCCCATAAAAAGTGCACCAACATTATAAATCGAATCAAATATGTGGACTCTCGCTCGTTTAAATATTTTTTCTAGTGTATTCACACATTCTCGGGAAAATTAAAGAAATACCACGAAAAACTCAACTAATGTACCGAAAATCCCAACCAATGTCCCTCGGTTTCCAACCAATCCACTATTTTGAGTAAGTTCATGGGATTAGACTCCTTCATGTGCTAAAAAAATATGCAACATGGATCTTGAACCATTGATATCCATAAGGAGATTATTATGATGAAGACGACATGTTTTTATCGGATATCGAGGAAGGAGAAATTGAATTGTCTAAGATGGAATTAGACTAATTTGAAAAAAACCATTAAACCTCTGACTAATGTAAAAGACATCAGAGAATTGTATGTAATTAAACCTTAAAAATTTTCATCAAAGTCCCATTCCATGTGGTCAAGAGTCTGAATTTGGTGTGTTTAAGTGACGAGTGTTTGTGTGAGTGAGCTATAATATTATTCCAGGTAGTTAGGGAAGCAGTATAGACCCGCCCAACGTATACCCAATCCGTCCATCACTGTTGAGGCGGGTTTTGACACGCTCCACATAAAGCTCGGGGTGGGTTTGGTCCATGAAAAACGTTGGGGCTGGACGGGTATAATTTATAAACCCGCCCCAACAATACTAGTACCTTTTTTTTTAAACATAAATTGCATCTACTAGTTACAACCTGGATAATCGGTAGTGATTGAGTGTAAATTTAGCTTTTTGATTTCAGACATGATTGTCGCATTTACACTTAAGTTTTGATCTAAGCTTAGTCATTCACCTAAGAATCTAGAAATGTAAAGTGTACAACGTTTTTCATATTAGTTAAGGTAGTACCCTATGATAACAACACAATATTGTCTCCTTATGAACTAATATTGTCTCAATCCCAACTAATACCATGAAAAGTCCAATCAATACATGAAAAAATCATGTAATGAAAAATTTCTACCGTCAATAGAAAAATCCAACTGATACTCTAGAGAAGGTCAAATTAATACCAAATAAAAAAAAATCAATACTGCGAAGAGTTCAACAGATACCGGAAAAAGGTCCAACCGATACTCTAAAAATTGAACCCACACCCTAAAAAGTGCAACCAACATTATAAATTGAATCAAATATGTGGACTGTCGCCCGTTTTAAATATTTTTTTTAGTGTATTCGCACATTTCCGAAAAAATTAAAGAAATACTACGAAAAACTCAACTAATGCACCTCAAATCCCAACCAATGTCCCTCAGATCCCAACCAATCCACTGTTTTGAGTAATTTCGTGGGATTCGACTCGTTTCATCGCTAAAAAAATATGCAATGTGGATCTTGGACCATAGATATCCATAAGGAGATTATTATGGTGAAGACGACATGTTTTTCCGGACATCAAGGAAGGAGAAATCGAATTTTCTATAATGGGATTAGACTAATTTGAAAAAAAACATTAAACCTATGACTAATTTAAAAGACACATCAGAGATTTATATGTAATTAACCCTTAAACCTTTTCATCAAAGTCTCATTCCATGTGGTCAAGAGTCTGAATTTTGTGTGTATATGTGACGAGTGCTTGTGTGAGTGAGCTATGATATTATTCCAGGTAGTTAGGGATAGCAGTATATTCCCACCCAATGAACACCCAACTCGCCCATCACTACCCGCCCAACCTAAAGCTCGGGGCGGGTTCGGTCCATGAAGAACGCTGAGGCAGGACAGGTATAACTTATAAACCCGCTCTGCCCACCTCACATATATCTATATATTTTAATGTATTGTTATTTTCACATATAGTTATAGTATGCATATTTGTATTGTTATGTTAATTATTTCTATTAAATTATTTACAATGCTTACAAAAAGCAATAATTTGATAAATAAACATATCTTACTGTTGAATTGGATTTCTAATTCAATGTTCTTTTACTTACTCAAAGATAACTAAATAAATTGTAATTTCTTATGTTTTGTTGATATTTTACTCATTTGTCATTTTATTGTGATGTTTGGTATTTAAAGTCCTATGATGTTACTCAAGTAAGATAGATTTTTTATTATTAATTACTTATTTAAAAAAATGCTCTATGACAAATGCAACTAAAACATTGCTCCTATATCCTATGGATTATATCCAATGGATTAATTGACTATTATATCATCCTATAATCGAACAATGGTTTACAGTCAATAACCCACCACCACCAGTTCTGGTGAAAAAATCCGCACCATCG
>JAYMSH010000207.1:0-12997 GCA_036897905.1 Aragoa cleefii | reverse complement strand
GAAGAGAGATAAAATATATATGAAAGAAATGAGTAAAAAATAAATAATACTTATTATATTTTATAAATAGTTAAAAATCTAAAATATTTTATATTAAGGAATGGGGGGAATTTATAGTAGAGATGAATGAAACCTTTGTCTCATATGTTCAAGCTAATTCAATGGATATAAATAATCTTCAATCAGCTAGCTAAACAAAATTTGTAAAAACTATATCTTTGAAATGTGCTTTAGAACAGTTTATATACCGAAATACTTGTAGACTCTGGGGGCCTCGAAACAATTTACATGTTTCAAAGGACTAATTTTTAAAATGCAGAAACTATACATCGCATAACAATAGTACCGAAAATGAAATCTAATCGGAAAAATAACACCAAACCAAACCACCGAGAAAAATCACACACAGTGAAGGTGCAACTGCGTGTGAATGACGATGGACGGGGAGAAGGAGAGAGAGATAGAGCTCGAAACCGCAATGTACACGAATTGCTTGTTACTCGGTCTGGATCCGAACGTAAACGGCCTCGGGCCGAACATTGGACCAATTCGGGCCGGGCTTTTCCGTCATTCCAATCCCAAGTTAGGTGAACAGCTCCTGTACTTCATTTTATTGTCTCTCCGAGGTCCTGTACAATCTGCCAAGGTAATAAATTTCATTAGAACAGTTGATTTCTTTTATTTCTCATTTTTCTATTATTTATTTTTATGTGTCGTTGTTGGTGGTGTCGTTATTAGTAATGATAAGTATGTATCTGATTTTGAATTATGTGACAGGATTTCGATAAGGTGTGGCCGATTTTCGATTCAGCACAGTCGAGGGATTTTCGGAAGGTAAAATTAGTTTGGTGTATTAGAAATGAAAGCAGAATTGTTGTGGTAGTTTGGTTTGAAGTGTATTCTGGATTTTGTTTAGGTTGTGCAAGGGATTATCAGTGAGCTGGAGTCGCAAGGGGCATTGCCGAGGAGTAATTCGAGGGTTTCTTCGCTTGCAACTTGCTGTGGACCAAGGTTTGGTGTTTTGTTTGATAGTTTGGTGAATTATATTTAGTAGTGCTATAGTATTATGTTTGATGAATTTTTTCTGTAATCGAGGTTAAATGTGAGAAATGTGGTAGATTCGAATACTATAGTAGTGCGATTAGTTTTGGTATCATGAGGACCTCAAAAGTTAATTATAATGAAAAAGGTAGGTTTATCTAAAAGAAGAAGGATACCGTAAGTTTACTTGATCAGCGGCGAGTGACTGTATAAGAATTGGTTATATACCAGTTTGAAATGTGAAAGGATAATTGAATCCACTTTTACTAGAGGGAGAACTTGAAATAGTTTTAAAAAATTTGTCTATATCAGTTTCAAACCAGAATTCGACCTTTTGTTTTCAAACAGTTCTTGTTGCTAATATAAGCAAATGCAACTGAAATTTCCGTTAGCAAGCTTTTAGGAGAGCTAGTGTTAATTCTGACTTCAGTTTTTACTCTTTCCAAAATCCAACTTCTTAGGAAATAATTTTCTTTACACTAAGTGCTAATATTATCATATACTTTTCTCAGATTTGTGGAACTTTTATGGCAACTTTCGCTTCATGCTTTAGGGGAAGTTCATAGACGAACATTTGCGGCTGACGTGGCATCAAATCCACTGCCCGCGCCATTGACCTATGTAGCTTTCTCACATGCCACCACGTTGCTTCCCGTAACTAAGGTAAATCACTTATCCTTTCCATCAATAGAACCAATAGCTGGCATAATTCTATTGTCATTTGACCAGTGAGACCGACAACAATCTTATGCTCAAAATGTTGTTGATACCACTACACTGGATTTAAGGTGCTTCATGGAGTGTAAAATTAATGTTTTACATGCGTAATCCAAATCTCTCTGATGATTAACAGGCTAGAATAGCTCTTGAAAGAAGAAGATTTCTTAAAAATGCTGAGACAGCAGTTCAGAGGCAGGCCTCATGGTCCAATTTGGCTCATGAAATGACCTCAGAGTTTCGTGGTCTCTGTGCTGAAGAGGTAATATATACCTTATGATGATCCTATTGGAAAATATACCATTTACTGTATAATATTATATATACGGGGAAACTTATTCGGGTTTCTTCCTTTTGGTTTCTTTGTTAGGCATATCTGCAGCAAGAGCTTGAAAAACTACACGATCTGAGAAACAAAGTGAAACTGGAAGGTGAACACTGGGATGAGCTTGTATCTAGCTCAAGTCAGAATTCTCATATGGTTCAGAGGGCTACTCGCTTGTGGGACTCTTTGTTATCTCGCAAGAGTAAGTATGATTACTCTCTGGTTCCCTCAATTTACTGCACTCAAATAAAGTCTTCACTTGATTTTGTTAAGTTGTTGCTTGGAATCTCTTGCATTTCTACTTCAGTGCTCTAAGTTTCCGCTGCAAAAATCTTTTGTTCTGTGAACCTGTTAGTCAATTTGATGTTGTTGTGAATCTTTTTGAATATAATGTTTTAGGAATTGATTACTACCATTTGTCTATTCTATAATAACACATTAATGTTTTTTGGAACACCACTATTTTTTACTATTAAATTAGTAATACATTTGCAATACCATATCGTGGCGCTGTGATAACAATCAATCCATGAAAAGCTGGTGAATCAACTGTGATGATTAATTATAACTCAGTTATCCTATTTGCGTGTACTGAATCCTTTATAATTTTGATGCTGTATAGGTCAACATGAGGTTCTTGCTTCAGGCCCGATTGAGGATCTTATAGCTCACCGTGAGCATAGGTAATATTCTCAAATTATGATGGATCCTACTTATGGGCATTAGTCCGTTTCTATTTATGTTAGTCATGTTTTCCAGGTATCGCATCTCAGGCTCATCTTTGCTAGCAGCGATGGATCAAAGTACTGTTATACCATCTATCGATTTAACTCGTCAACACTCACATAATGATGAAATTGAGGGTTCACAAGCCGGTGGTATAAACAAAGATAATAGGCTTAAATTGGATTCTTTACTTACCCTCGAAAGCGGAGAAATTTTTTCTCGTGGAGAAGAAAAGAACACAAGAGGTCAGCCTACTGTTGATATTGCCGAAGTATTGCGGCGTTGGACCCATGCCTTGCAGCGAATTCATAAGCAATCACTCCAACTGGTAGGAATATGATATTTCAGTTTCTATTATTATTCTTGAAGTTATCATTAACAGGCATGTTGGTTGTTGATATTTAGGATTTAGTAACATCGTTCAGACTGATGTTTTTGCAGGCCAAAGCAAATGATGGAGAGGGGCCAGAGCTCCTACGGAGTACAATGGGTGATGGTAGTGGCAGTCATTCTGAGTCTTTGGCTGCAACACTTGCTGAACATCGTCAGCACCTAGACAGCATACAGGTACGCAGTTCAGTGCAGCTGTAAAATTATTCAAAAGAATAGTGGAGTTATTTTTTGTCATTACCAATATATGCCTGTGAAACTAAGTTAAATTTGGAAATATTTCAGCTTTTGTTCTTATGTAATTTAGAGTGGCTAGGTCACCTGTCACATATTGAAAACATTTAGTAATCAAATATTGGGTTATGTGCAGGTTCTCATCAATCAATTAAAGGATGTTGCTCCAACTATACAGAATTCGATTTCAGAGCTGTCAGAGGAAGTCAATAGTATATCATCAAATGTCCTACCTGTTATGAAGCATAGATCAAACTCACATAACCAGGTACAGAGCAGTGAAGGATGCCGGTTTCTTGATTTGACAACAGAGCAACTACTTACTAATCATTTGGGGTAGTGATAGTTAGAAGTAATAGTAGGGTGAACACAAGGAATGCATAGACATGATAGATGAAATGCTAAGATGCCTATTCGCTGTTGCATATCATTCTTCAAACAGAGCAGTACAGAGTAGTTACAAAGAAGTACTCTCTCTGTCCCGTTCATTTCTATACACTTTCCTTTTTCGTCCGTCTTTACACATTTCCTCTTTTACCAACTTTTACCTCACCTTTGTTGCTGGACCCCATCATTAAACTAATTAACACATCCTCCTATAATACCGTTCTGAAAGCAAACGTTTAGAAATAAGTGGGACGGAGGGAGTAACTTATAAGGAAAGAATTCGAGAATCCCAGTAATTTTGACGTGATAAAACTTCTCTATGATCCCTGTAATTTTGATGTGATAAAGTTTTTCTATGATTCCAATGCTTGAATAGTGGTAAGTAGCAAACGTCTCTGAATATTAATCTGATCGATGTGTGATTGAGAGTAGTGATTTCTTGATTTGACCACGAGTCTAAAGTAGCTCACCTATTTATATTTTTGATACCCAGGGAAGTGATAGCGGTGAGATTGTTGAGATGACCTCTAGACTGTCATCTGCTCAGCTCGAAAACGCATCAGCTAACCCCCAGACCTTGAAATTGCCACCATTATTTAGTTCCACACCCAATTTGCAAAAGCGTCCTAATGTGGCTCATGTCAACTCAATAGATACCATTGTGGGGAGAAACTCACCGGAGCCGTTTCTTTCAAACAGTTGCATCGATAGTCGACAACATGGTCTGATATTATTTGCTTCTTTTTTTGCATATGCACGAGTGTCATTAATTGATTCATATTTGTTGGGCTTGTACTTATATCTGCAGACGAAGATATTCATTTGACGCAAAACTTGAAGAGATCTGTTAGAGAAACTGCTCTTTCGTATAAATTTTGCAACAAGGAATCATCACAAGACAGTCGCTCTAGTGATAGCTCTGAGGAGCCTTTCTTTGTACCACTTTCTGGGACTGGGTTTTCTCGTTTTGGACAAGATAAGCAACTCAATTCGCTACTGAGTAGACAAATATTCACATCTCAAGCAGACACATCATTGCTTCAGACCTATGCTAAGGACAACTATCTTAGGAACAAGCATCATGGGATGTCAGACACGTTAATTGATTTGGGCTCACTTGATGAATTTGATGGTGTGAATAGTTTTCTCTCAACAGTTGATTCCAACTCGCCAGTTTCTGAAGCATATAGGTCATTTCAAGACGATGAGTTACAGGATCAAGTTTTTTCGCCTCCTTTCTTGATGGATACAACTCTTTTGGAAGATTCCTATGAAGATTTACTCGGTACGTTGACTTCGGACCTATTATTTACTTTTTCGTTTAATGGTACAGTTGTTTTTAATGTAAGGTTTAGCTTATCCGATTTCTAAGGAGTGCTTAACTACCAATCGAATGATTTTCAGTGTAATACTATTACAAGTCGCAACTTTAATAATGTTGTGACTCATTGGCATTAAATATTTGCGATCTGCTAGGCCTTCAGCATTGGGGGGATGTCTTGCAGAGAATTTTGTTTTTTTGATCAAAGTTATTTTCACCTAAAGTTTGGTAACTTTGGTGCCCAGAACAATACAACTAGAATGTGCATATTGACACCATAACAAGTTTAGTTTTGTTTTCATCCATTCGGTTAATTCGTTTTATTTTTTAGGTGTATAAATTTACCATGCACTGAAGCCTAATCAATCTATTGCAGCACCCTTATCAGACACTGAAACAGCTATGATGAGGCACTGAAAATCAAAAGTTTGTCAGTTTGCTGATTGTGTTGGGAGATCTCATTTTCGGTAGAATTCCTTTTCAACTAGAATATGCGACCCCAATGCGATGCTTGTATAATTCTCTCTCATCCTGCTTGTTTGACGTCTATTCTTTGATTCTTCAACCCAAGAAGAACTGCTGATTTTACCCAATTCATGCTGGATTTCTAACTGCAAATAGCAACATCGAACACTAAGACTGATGCTCCAGTTCTTCAAACGATTCTGCAGGTTCATGAAGTCTTGGTAGATTTTTTTCGCGTGAGATTGTATAGCGAGAAAGTTTAAACCTTTCTCATGGATCATGTATATTTGTTTATGTGTAAAATTCATGGAGCCAAAGTCCCAAATGTACATTTATGTATCAAGTGTGAAGACTGGATGTGATTTGCTTTTGGAAATCCAGTTTACTACATTTATGTTGAGCTGTGTGATTTTGTACCGGTGCAATAATAGTGTAATTATTGTGAACTTGTCGTGTACTTTACATGATTAACATTTTGAGATTTCATCATCGTACATTATGTTTTTGCTGGTGATTAATGTGATTTTCTTGCTGAGATCCGAAGATTCCATACTTCGAAGCAAAGGTGAAGTAAAGTTGCTGGAGCACCTCTTCTAATGTGTCCTCGTGAAAGGAGAACATGATGGTTCTCTCAGGCTCGAAGAAGGAGAACGAAGTGCATGTTAATCGGTAAGACATTTTTCCTCCAATTAATAACTCGGGTTCGAATGAAAGTAAAAATTGATGCTATAAAGAAATTTATTACTGTACATGAGCATCTAGAAAATTTCAAATAGTTTAGCAGAACATAGAGGGGAGTCGGAGGAGGGGACCAGGGATCCACAGAAAGGAAAATTTATTTTATATACTCGCTGCACGCTCTCATAGCACCCTGTAATAATCACTACTCAATGCCTTTCATATGACCTTTTACTTTTAAAAACTTGAAATTAAATTGGGGAGTTTTAGTTTTGCGACTTTAACTTATATGCAGTTAGGGGTGTGCATATTACACCGAAAACAAAAAATCGATTCGAACGGAAAACATCGGCTCGGTTTTCTGTTGGCCATTTTGAGATTTTCGATTGACTAATTTCAAAATTTCAGTTAACCGAACCGAATTGAAATTATAATTTCTAATAACTATTACTTCTCTCTCACTACCCCAAGTCCTCCAACTCCCAACACATAAAGCTGCTCACTCCTCCCCGATCTCGATCTCCGACATATTATGATAGCTCCACCAAAATTACACGGCCTGTTAAGTCGCTCAGCCAGTCCTCTTTACCAGGGAGCGAATTTCTTGATTTTATTTTCCGAGATTTATCCGAATTGGGCTCGATTTTTGGTATCTCGTGTTCTCTTTCTTGTCCATTGACTGGATTTATATGCTTGTGGGGTTACAAGAATACAAATTGTTGAAGAAGTAATATAAACTCAATCCGTGAAGAAGCAGCCTGAGAGTAGCGATTACAACAACAAAGGGCAACGTTTTTTCCAGGAGTTTTATTATTTTCAGAGATTTCGGTCCGGTTCGGTTTCCGATTTGGGTAAATAAAAAACTGAATGTTCGGTCAACCGAAAATTTGGTCCGGTTTAACTAAATGACCACCCCATATGCACTTTACACATATCGATGTAATGGTCTAAAGTTTGGAATCGTGCAAGTGCCGACCTCAACTCATGGTACTCGTTCAAATCACAACCTATTTTCAAAAATATAGTCTTTCCGGTATATTTTCCAAGAAGGTCATAAATAAGTTTCTATGGATCTACCATGTATAGAATGAAAACTTCACTCTCGATATTGATGTAAAGACATCAAAGACTTGTGCATGCCACCTTCTTAGTCAATAGGGGAACACCACCTCATAACGACTTGCACCCGAGACATCATGTGACGCCCTCTTTTTCTAGGGTATCCTCTCGTTGGCTAGATCTTTGACGAATAACTTCTGTATGCATTTAGGAGATGATTTATATTGGATGAATGCGAATATTTATGATCCAGTCACATGAAATTGGTCAAATTTTTTCAAAAAATGACATTCATGGAAAATCAGGGCATTTATAGAGTTTCATTTTGATAGAAGTGGAATGCCATTGAATTCTTGATGTCAAGAACGAAAACGAGAATCTCCACTACTATCGATCAACTCTTGAAAGGTGACGTTCTCTAGCAATCGGACATTGTTTATCTTTTCACCTAAATACGGTGTTAAATAAGAAATGTTATGAGAATGATACGTGGGTCATTCGTTCTGGAGATCCACTTCAGATTTTCGTCTAGTTATTTTGTAAACTGCTGAATGTATCTAATAAAAGTTGTAGGCAAGTTAGATTCCGCAATTTGAACCTTATTTATGGGAAAAAGGAAACCATGATCGATCATAATCTACAAAATCACAAGAATTAATTCATAAAGTATTTTTGCAATAAATTAATGGGACAAATTTAAATTTCTAGAGACAAATAAATACTTGAGAAAAAAGCTGAAAAGGAAAATTAGGGAAAATATAGTTCTTCCAAGTTCCAACAGATTATGATTAGAAGAGAGCACTTTAAAAGTGAGAAAATGAAAGGCAACAAATCAGAAAAACAATAATTCATTAAAAACAGAAGCAACACAGGTAACACAACACACATCATCATCATCATCATCATCATCAGCTACATACAACCAGAAAATTGGTTTCCTTTCTTCTCACCTCTTGACCCCATTACTCTCTCTCTCTCTTGATTTCAAATATCGATTACAGGCCCTTAACTTTTCTTTCCCTTGTATACTTTATTTATGCATCAAGATTTGAGCTTTAACGGTGTACTGGTTCTTGAGTTTCTGGGTTTTCAAGATCTTGGCCAGATCTTGAAGCTTCATGATCTGGGTGTAAAGTGGAGAATCTTGATTAGTACAAGGTAATGAGTTGAAAACTTTGTATTTCTTGGTTTAGTCTATTTTGAGGTGATTAGACGTGTATTAGTCAAATCTGTGGATCTTATCTTCTTTGCCTATTAGTCTTGTAATGAACTTGATTTCTGCATCTGGGATTTTTGTAAATAGTGTGGTAGTGACGTGACGTTGATATTGTGTTGGAAATTTGCTCATTTTTGTCTTTTTTTAAGAGGTTGGTGACTTTGTTTTTGGTCTTCTTTACTCTTTTGGTGACTCTAATAGATAAGAATTGCTTAGGTGTTGAGAGGAGCTGTACACTGATCGGAGAGTTTGAGTTGGTGTTAGAGACGATAAAGAGCGAAAAAGGAGTAATTTGCTGTTGAGATTGCATATAATGGTCAGAATCGGTTCGATTTTGATGCACATTGTTTACTATTGAGGAGGTTGTGGTTTCTGATGTTTAGTTGTTGATTGACTTGTTTGAAGTTGAGTTTCATTTGAAGAAGATTGGGACTAGTGGTTAAGCAACGATGATAAAAAATATTCTTAACAAGCTCCCAAGGAAACAGGGCAAGGGATCGGAAAGTCGTGATGGTGGGGCCTCTACACTCTCTTCGAATGCATCCAATGCTTCAAGAAGCAATTTTGTTGCCGGTTCTAGATCAAGCAGTATGAATGCTACTGTCAATTCCAGTAATTCGAATCAAAGCTCGGGTTTGAATCATGGGAGCAAAATTCATGACCCCTTAAATGCGAAGCTAAACGGGAATGCTGGACCCGTGCCTTACGAGGCACTTCCAAGTTTTAGAGATGTCCCAAATGCTGAGAAGCAAAACTTGTTCATCAAAAAGTTGAACTTGTGCTGTGTGCTATTTGACTTCACCGACCCTGCAAAGAATATGAAAGAGAAAGACATCAAGCGGCAGACACTGGTGGAGCTTGTTGATTATGTAACTTCCGCAAATGGGAAATTTAATGAGACGGTTGTGCAAGAAATCGTAAAGATGATATCTGTAAATCTGTTCCGAACTCTCGCAACTCAGCCTCGCGAGAACAGAGCTTTAGAAGCCTTTGATTTGGAAGAAGAGGAGCCTTTAATGGACCCTGCTTGGCCCCACCTGCAAATCGTGTATGAATTCCTCCTCAGGTTCGTGGCATCACCAGAAACGGATGCCAAGGTGGCAAAACGATACATTGACCACTCATTTGTTCTAAGGTTATTGGGTCTCTTTGATTCGGAGGATCCTAGAGAAAGGGAGTACTTGAAGACCGTCTTGCATCGTATATATGGAAAGTTCATGGTGCATCGCCCATTCATTAGAAAATCAATTAATAGCATATTCTACCGTTTTGTTTTTGAAACTGAGAAGCATAATGGGATTGCTGAGCTGTTGGAAATCTTAGGCAGCATTATAAATGGATTTGCTTTGCCATTGAAAGAGGAGCACAAGCTTTTTCTCACCCGGGCACTCATTCCGCTTCACAAACCAAAATGCATACCTGTGTACCATCAACAGCTTTCTTATTGCATAACGCAATTCGTCGAGAAGGATTGTAAACTTGCTGACATTGTCATAAGGGGATTGCTCAAGTACTGGCCAATTACAAACAGTTCAAAAGAGGTAATGTTCTTAGGTGAGCTAGAGGAAGTGTTGGAAGCGACTCAGGCGCCGGAGTTCCAGCGTTGCATGGTTCCTTTATTCCGCCAGATTGCTCGTTGCCTCAGCAGTTCACACTTTCAGGTTAGCCCTATGACAAATTATTCACTTGACAATTATTCCTGTTTGTGATTTTCTTTAATGTGCTATCTGATCATGTCAGTCTATGACTGTTTAACGGTGTATTACATTCATCTAGCCGTGCAACTTGCTTTTATTATTCATTGTTCCAATCTTGATCAAGTTCTGCTCCTTATAAATTAAGTTAATTCTCAGCAATAGCAGCAATCCAATTTGTGACGGGGTTATTAACGGGGTCTGGTTGTGCAAAAGAGTACCATAGGGGGCGGTAATACTTACATTGAAGGATAAGTATGTGTAACTGTCTGAGCTCCCAGTTACTGTGCATGTCCGCAGGTTTACTCTGGTAGCATTTCACTGAACTGAACTGAACTTGAGAATATGAAATATGGCTTCTTTATGTGTTTTTTTCTCTTCCCTGTTTTATTCAACAATTTTCTGTATCCAATGTTACACGCTCATAGTTGAGCCAAGAACCAATAATGATCATAGCTTAGAAAGCTCTTGCAAGTGTATAGCTGTTGTCTAAAGCTGTATTTTCCATTCAATACTATTTTCATATCATTTTGTGAAGAATGAAGCTTGCTCAAACCATGTGGACCTCTGTGGTGGATTCTTTGATTGATTTTATGAAAATATGCTCCCATCTCCCCAAAGTTTTGTAAAAGCCAAAAGACCCGTATTGTTTGGATAATATCGACCTCCCTCCAGGGGATTGGCTTCACGTGCCAAATTCTGTGCTCTATAAGTCTTTAACGGAAGGGATATTAATATCAGGATCCAGCACAAGAGTAATATTGAGTGGAGGCAGATGTAATTTCTGTGTAACAGTAAATGGGAAAATACTGTTATTTATGTATATACAAATTGTAAGGGAAGATGCTTGTGGTTTTTCTAATACTCGAGGATTTTCCTATAACTAGATGATACACAATGAATGCTACTTATCCTTTGTTTTTGTAGCATTTCAAAGAAAAAGACCTCCACAGTTATATGGCTGTTACACCCATGATCATGTTTTCTTTTATTCTTGTGTCTACAGGTAGCAGAAAGGGCTCTATTTTTATGGAACAACGACCATGTAGAGAATCTGATCAAACAAAACCGTAAAGTCATACTCCCAATCATCTTCCCGGCACTAGAAAAAAATACAAGAAACCACTGGAACCAAGCTGTTCAAAGCTTAACAATGAATGTCCGCAAAATCTTCTCTGATGCGGACCCGGAGCTGTTTGAGGAGTGTTCGCTCAAGTATCAAGAAGACGAAGCAACAGAAAATGAAACTATGTCCAACCGCGAAGCAACATGGAAACACCTTGAGGAAATAGCAGCCGAGAAATCAATAAATCAAAAACCAGTGGCTGACCCTGATAAGATCAGCAGCGCTAAAGCACAATCTGGCTGATAAAGTGAGAATTGTTCGTTTATGTGGCTTGAGTTGCTGAGCTGTACTCCAAACCATGAATAGGTATCCCCAGGCTTGGAAACGAAAATGTGAAATCTGATTTGTATGTTATCTTGATTGCTTTTCTTCTCTCGCGCTTCAGATTTTCGCCCTATTTGGTGATACATTCTCTGGGGTACGTAGTTGTCGTTTTGGTTTTTAAACGCGGACTGTATATATAGAACTGGCTATCAACTACAGAAGAGTTTAGGTTCTTCATTCAATGTTACATTGGAGAAATTTGTTACTGTGAAATGACGTTTTCTTTTCTCGTCGTCAGCTCTTGGAATTATGTTGGTTTTGAGATGTGCGAACAGGGATTCGGTTTATGTGTGCTTAACCAAAAGTGGTTCACTCTATGTACTCTAATATTCATTTTCTTTCCAAAGATTTATGTGAGAATTACTCCTAGTAATATTGTATTATTAACGGAAACTTGAGAATGTAGACTGGAATGAGCTTTTGTGTATATATGCTTCTTTTGAAAAGGAGAAAAAGGTAATGCTTTCCATTAAAGAGAAGTTCGCATGATCTTTATTTGCCCCTTAATTTAAGGTGGTGTTGTGTTGTGTTGTAATAGTAAGACACTTGTGACTGAGAAAACAACTCAATCTCACACATCATTGATGAATTTACCCATTGATGGTTTCCTTGTAATAATATTCATAGATGAATTTTTACTAGGTTTCAATTGTGACAAATCATAATATTAAAAAGTATATTTTCGATTTCAGATCACCCACCCTTTGAACAAATATGATGTTAGAACTCTCAAGCCATGAATTATGATTTAGTAAACAGATTATCAAAATTTTAATATACAATGTGAGAGAAAAGAAGAAGCGGCTCTTTATAATTTAGTTTTTTTCCTTTTTCAAATCAAGACGCTTTAAAGGTATTATGGAGGCAAAATGCAAAACAACTTATCTAAATTGGTAATTTGACACATTTATAAAATTCTTTCTGAATCGTGGTCCGTTAATCTAAAAATATAACATTATGATAACTAATGCGGCCAAGCTAGTCGGTTGAGTTGATGTCTCATCACGCAAATGTCATGAATTAAATTCTACAAATAAGAATTTCTTTCTAACCTTCTACACTTCAATCCCATTTATTCTTAATTATACATCTTTGTTTCACAACATCGCAAATTTATATGCTAATATTCTTCATAAAAAGAAAGAGAAAAAATAATAATAACCGTTTTAGTTGATTGTTATGGTCTCCGAAAGGAAATTTTTGTAAGCCTGTTTGAGAACATCGAAACGTTTTGATTTTTCAACTAATTGAGATGAAATTTATATGAAATGTTGAGGCTCTAAAACATTTGAAA
>JAYMSH010000206.1:0-13001 GCA_036897905.1 Aragoa cleefii | reverse complement strand
GACATCCTAAACACAAATTGCAAGATATTCACCAATGCGCTCGCAAGCTAAACTTGTGCCTAAAATTTACATCACAGACTGAAAATGCTCATAACCCCAATGAATGTGTAGGAAGGAAAACAGAGGTCCAAAGTACAAGTATATCTCAAATCTTTGTAAAGCACGGTTTGCAGTTATGATAGGACATGAGGATCTCAACTACAATCAGAATTTTAAAAACAAAGCTTTAAGAAATTCTTGAAAACCATCAACTGAACTGCCTTATACAATAGTGTTAACAGAATCCCCTGGGTGTGGTCTGTCTCTGACATCACTGAGCTATTTCTCTGGGCGTACAATAAAAGGAAGTATAACCCAGACTACAAAAAGGTTGTGAGGAAAGGAAGCAAAGACGCAGGCCTGCTACAGCCTTTCATTCACTAAGAAAATCCCGAATGGAACTTTAAATGTTCTGTGCCTAAGAAACATATAGGAGATTTACGCCACTATGGCACAGTTTCGGTTGAGTAAAATTTTGCAGTCCACGGATAACTTTTATCTCAACTGCTCCTTAATTATAAGCCTTAAATTCAGACAAAATTTGAATGCTTTTTTATAAGAGAGAGACCAATTAACTTGTCATGGATATATTTATAGAAATTGAAGGATCTATTTAATTGCAAGAAGACATTCCCCATTATGCTAACCTGCCAGATGTCATGGAGGTGATACCCACCTTTAGGCTAAAGATGACAGAAATGTGGACCAGCATGATTAAAGTACCTCCAGCTGTTAAAATGTGAAACAAGATGGAACCTTTTAAGAGGGGAAAGGAACTAGTACCAAGAAAATCACCAGCAATACCACTCACCGTTGAAATTGAGTGGCATTTGAGTGTAATACAAATAAAGCAACATGTATCTTCAATAAATTCAGCTTAATGTTAGGTGAAACTGCGCTAGGCTCCTAGCAGTTTTTTCAAAATCCTTTCTCAGATGACAACACCTGTTGCTGATAGAAGAGAGATCAGAATATCCAGCAGTGAGAATGTAAAACAAGAGACACAATATTCAGTTGCTATCGGAATATATCGGTGAACATGCTAGCAAAATATAAGTGCAGCTCCAATTTATGCTTTAGGGGTAGCTAAGAATGAGCTGCAGATCAAATGAAGTTCCATATATCTTTTAGGGTTGCCCAAATTATTGGGCAATAAAATTGGAGTACTTCCAACCAGGGGAAACGAAAAAGAACAAAGATAGCTTTGAACTTTAAATAAAGCCCTTATCCGCAGTTGATTTCATCATCAACAAATTATGAGTAAGCAAATACAGATTAACATCTATGATATGCTTCCATCATCGAGTCACTTAAGAATGAGTTGTAAGATACTAAGATTTAAGCAATTTCCTACATAAATTTTGGCAATAAAGATTCTGAACCAGAAATATAAAACAGCATCATCACTTGGTATAGATTTCAACAAGAAAAAATCTAAAACATTCCTGGTAATCAGATTCATACACAAGCAATCACTTGCTTGCTTCTCAAAAATGTGAAAAAAAAAGAGTAAGAAATGCTCGAAACATTATTAGAATCATCATAAGTGATGTGGATAAAAGATGGTATGCATCAAGTTGCTTAAACCAAACAAGATCACCTTTTTCTCTTGTTCTGTCATCCTAGTACATCTTACCTGTTCACACAGCCAGAATAGTACCATTCGCAACCGCCAAAATAATGCAACACGTAGCTAGATTACAATCACTTTGCTTTTAAGACATATACCCCATTGCTAACAACATCAGGAAAGCTATACCCATGTTTTCCAGTACTGCAGGGACCTTGCCAATCAGGCATATAAGAGTGAAACAGAAACCTCCAGGAAAAAAAAGGAAATCTCTGAACCTCCACAAAAGAGCCTATCATGATCAACGCATTCTTTCTCAAGTCGTTTTGGAAGGCAAAAAGTAAAAACTATAGTGAAGCATGAATAGGTGATGCTGCTGAAGTCAAAATTTTGAATGTTTTTATCTCCAAAAAAAAAGAAAAAGAAAAAACAAAATCTAAGCTGTACACATATCAGAAGTCGGAGAACCTCATAAGGTATCCTTGGAGAAAAATCAGAATAGGGGTCTTCAGTTCTACCCTAAAAAAGATACAAGTTCTATAAAGAATTAATTTCTGGCAAAGAAATTCCATGTTAATAACGGCATTGGCAATAGAGGGTGGAGTTGTATATAATTTCAAGACAGTGCCCACGTCAAGAGTTTTCTTGGGGCGGCCCTTGCCACCATAAAGTAAAATTTCAAAATAACTGATTGCAAGTTCCTCATAGAGTAGATGACATATCACATGTACATTCTCAGATGCTCCGAAGTACTATCTCGCACCAAAGATTCAGCAGAGTGCAGTTCAACAGATGGTCAACTTGAAGGATAAAATCATCAAAAATCCGAGAGCACCCTCATCTGCTTCAAGATCCCATGAGACTGCTAAAGGGCATGATTTAGCAAGTTCAACAGCTCAGTTTCAAGGACCACCACTTCTCATATGCCCTCATTTGCCATCAGATTTTGTTGCCATACGTCTCTCAATCAACATATCCACAAATGCTCGGATCTGGGCGCAAAAGGATTTAAGTGAGAATTTTGAAGCTTTACATATCAATGTAAACAAATAAGTGAATACCAAAAGGAGAAAACATCTTAAATAGCTGGCAAACTACAAATAAGGTACAACATGGAACATGTGAAAACAAGGCTCAAATTACTAACAGAAATTGGTCATTGCATGTACCAAATAACCACCCTGCTGAAAAAATGGGGATTCTAAACTTCGCAGCATGGAGACTTAGCATGTCAAGTAATTCATTATTCTTTTGAGGCTGAGTTATACGACAGAAGATTCTTCCATGTAAAGTTTGTACTTTTCATCAAACTTCACATTACCAATACAGATTCTCGTAGTTTTGAAGATTGGGAATGCCAAAAGTTCAATCGCCTCATCTACTAATTATAGTGAGGTGCAAGTCAGATAGCTGCCAGATGATTTATAAAAATGGCTATATTGTCCACCCCGCTAGGAAGGATGGCAAAACGCTATATTTTGGGAAAATGATCCTTTAGTAGAACAAAGAGGTTCTCAGAAGAAAGTGGAGAACTAAACCAACACAACCACAGTTATGTGGCCCTAATTTCCAGTCATCAAGTAACATATCAAATTTATGCAGTCGTAGGGACAGACGGAAACTGGAGAAAGAATATGCAATCACAAATGAAATTCAGAAGAAAAATTAAACAAAGATAAAAGAAAATGACAAGGTGGGGTCTAAGACAATTCGTGTAACACATGGGAAACAATCCTCACCTTGTTCTTGTGTTTGGAATCAAGGAACTCGGAAACAGCCATTGATTTCTCAGCATCCGTAGTATTTTCCATGACCTAAATAATTGAAAGGAGGCGCATAAGATAGGTTGGTGACCAAAGCGGAAAATTATAAGCTAAAAAAAAATGAGTAAAGAATGGTTAAGAAGTAACCTTGGTGGCAGTTTTCTTCATTATTGACTTGTAACCATCCTTGTCTATTTTTCTTGCTTTATATAAAGGCATGAGCAAAGAAGCCCCATAATCTACGACGGACTGTTTAATGCGCTCTGCTCCCTTCAGTTGACTTCCTCTTGATTCTTTGTTCATAGTTACTTGTGAGGCAGAGCTGTCATTAGGTGGCGCATCATGTTTCCACGAATGCAGCTTCAAGTTCATGTTTGTATCCTCCTCATCTCTTATGTGGTCCGTGCCATGAGAGAAGCCTGAACTAGCAGCAGCTGCTTGACATTGCCATCTCTCAATAGCACTGTAATCTTTGAAACCCGTGCTACCAGCACTATCAACCCATGCTTTTGTGAATATGCTGCTATCCACTGCTGCACTGTCCCCAGAGTGCTCTCTGAAGTTCAACTGACTTGCAACCTCATTCGAGTGGCTCCGCTGTGAACGATTGTCGGCTGACATTTTGGAATTGTCCAGGTTGACTCCAGCAGCAGAAAAATCAACTGACCAATCTCTCACTCTGCAGTTCCTAGAATCTATCTCAGATAAGCAATCTTGCATTCCAATAGCAGCACCAGACCACTTCTTTCTACCGTCGAGCTCATCCATATGGCTAAATTGATCACGAGTAGCAAATTTCTGAAACGAGAGAATCTTGGGAAGCTGTGGCGCCGTGTTATTCATCGCACCATAGGAAGCATATGCCTGCAGTAAAAAATGCCCAGTTGCATAAAATCAGGAATATATCCAATCAACCATGCGAAAGAACATGCATAACTGACGTAAGACCTTGTCACTAGTTGTCAGAAAGTAAAGTCAAACTGTATTCATAAGTCACACATTATGTGAGCTGATTATGTTAGTCCACACTCCACATATAGTCTAAAAGAAGCAAAGTGACAGCCTACCATCCAAGGCTAATCACATCGAGTCAACGAGTAATGAGTACAACAGATTCAATTGCTTGGTGCTTTCTTTTCTTTTTCTTTCTTTTTTTTTGTTTGCAGAAGCCAACAACGGAAGGGACATGCAGTACAGCACCAAAAGACTTTGCACAGATTCATTTTCATAATAAGATATAATCTCTCTCCGAGTATCACACACAAAATGTTGCATGAAACATGTGAGATGCAATTACTCTGAAAGCTAACCTCAAATGATTACCAAAGCACGGGATATACTTGACAATTGTAAGCCAACTAAACACCAGAGGAATTGTCACTTATCTATTTAAAATTATTATAGATCAGGAAATATAGCATGGCACACAAGTTGGAGAAAAGCTTCATCATGCAAGTTTCTCTCTGGGAGTTTTACACTCAAAGAAAGCATGAATAAGTTCAAGAAGATGCATATGATCTTCTATCAATTTTACTTAAGTCAGTGTTTCATGAAACCACGGAAAAAAAGGTTGAATATACATTTGTACTTCACACATAAAATGGACAATAAAACGAGAAGTAGGCACACTCAGAAGAGAAAACCAAACCTTTGCAGCAGCAATAGCAGCACAACGGGCTGCTTCCGCGGCCTCAATAGCAGCCTTTTCCTCTTCAGACATGGGAATTTCTCTAGCGTCCTCGGTGATATTTATACCTCCAGGGGTGCCCTGAGAGTTCGGGAATTGGACATCTGCTTTTGCATCAATTTTGGTCATCAACTTCTTAGTGCCTGTACCGGTAGGCAACCGATGTACAGCAGATGAAGAAACTTTTGAAGAGTCTTTGCTTTCAGGCACAGCGTGATGTGTTCGCGGCGGTGGTCTGCCGCCAACTAGGGAAAAATTGCTCTTTGAATCAAAAGCACTTGACTGCCTCAGTAATTTAAGCCTGCCTTTAGCTGCCTTCTCTTTCCGGAAAAGTTCAACCCACACATTGACCAGCTGGCTAGCTATGGCACGGATATCGCGACTGGTATGAACACAGACCTTTTCTTTTACAGTTTTCCCAATACCTACGGAAAATACAAAAAACAAACTACAGTTAACTATAAATAGAATTCTCAACATAATTGATGTTAAATTTGATAAAATCATGTACAAAAGTACTGCATCTAGAAGATTATCTCACTGTTCCCCTAATTACCAAGGCATAACAAAAGCAGGTGCCAAATAGAGCCCGGATGAGCTTTGAGCTTTTACTTCTATCATGTGAAGCATCGAGAAATATACAAAAGTATTATCTGCTAGCAAACTCCTCTCTTACATACAACATCATACACAGAGGTCCATTGAATAAATAGACTCATAGAAACTGGAAAGAAAGGGAAAGTAGAGAAGACAAGAAATGAGAAAAGGCAATGAGCAGAAGGAGGGGGCTTGCACCTGATAAACGGACAGCAAGTAAATCATTCGAAACAAGTACAAGTAGACGGACGCAATGGCGCAAAAGCTGTGTTCCATCCTTTCCCATGGAATCCTGTTATAAGAAGTTTCAGAACAGCCAATATAAATTACCTCCAGTAAATCTTATCCAAATCCTTGTGGTAGTTCATAAACAAAAGATCATATGAACGCTTACAAGAATCCAAGAGTTGAGGGTGCTGAGCCCTTCTCTTGTGCTAGCAAAGCTATTTAAAAATCCAACGGGAAGATTTAACAGCTCTTTAGCAAGATGTAATCTCCCCGATGTAGTCTTTGCATTGAAAAACATATCTTTTAGCATACTGCCCCACTTTGAAATCTTTAACCTGTCAAAAGAATTTTTATAGACAAAACTGGAGAACTCTACTGCTTCAAGCCTCCTGATAAGATCTTTCACTTCACTCTTTTCGATATCCAAATGCCTCCTTGCTGCCTCCATTGCCTCCACTTCAGCTGTGTAATCAACTCCGCTGTTCAGAAGATCAATAATTCGAACAGCTTCTCTTAGACCACTCATCATTGCACCCCCAACAGTGTCAGGGTGCTCCTTACAAGTGGCTTCACCCGCAAAAAATAGACAGTTCTCTACCGGCTTACCCAAAAGATCATAGTCCTCGCCGGAGGATCCAACAGCAACATAAGAGTAAGCTCCATAACTATATGGATCCCTTCCCCAATCCGTCACCACAGATGCAACTGGATTGGAAACTCGTTCTTCCCCAAATAATTTCCGGAGAACAAGTAAGGCATGACTCACCTGATCAGGCGAGCTGATTTCTTGGCCATCTTTGGCGGCCTTACCCACAACCAAGGCAATAAGAACTGGAGCTCCAACAGTTTTCTTTACATTCCAAAACATGAAACAGCGTCCACGCTGATCAGTGTATTCAGCAGTAGCACCAAAATAATCGACAGTGTCATCCCAAAATACTTCTGAGAATTCCAAGACCACTTTGTTTAGGACTCCAAATCCAAGCCTCTTGATGGATGAATATTTCCATTCAGGTAATGGCGGTGTAAATTTAATAGATTCTGCTTTCAGGCATCCAAGTGGTACTGTAACTAGTACAGCATCTCCTGAGAATTCTTCCCCATTAGATGTACAAACTCTAACCTTCTTATGCATGTCATCATTTGGCACACAATCCCTGGGTATATGTGCAATTTCTGTTACAGCATGATCCAATTTTACGCAGATTCCCACTCCAAGGGAATCAACAACGGCACTGTAACCACCTTTGATCATGCAATGTGCTCCGCCAAATCCTCCATATACATCGTCTTGGTTCCAGTTTGGAAGCGAGACATCTTTGAGTGACGCAGCACAGCCATATTCTAAGTGGGCAAAATGCCAATCCATGACTCTCCTCTCAAGAGGACTCAAACTCTCTGTTTTAGCATCCTGACCACTGGGAAAAGTTTCAGTTGGTACCGAAGTATGCGAAGATTTCACAGGCGCGGCCCTAATTTCATTTGGTTTAGAAGAGGACAAACGACGTCTCTTGAGAGCATATTCTAAACCTTCTTCCAGAGACATTTTTAGTGCATGTTCACCCCTCTCAGCAACCAATAGTTCCATTTCATCAAGTAAACTGTTATACTCTGATTCCAAGGCTTCATCCAGGTCTGCAGGAACTTTTTGAGCAGTCACAGTATCATATAGCGGACAGTCACTGTTCAATACAGTCAACTCAAGTCCTAATTGAGCACAAACCAATGAAGAAGGATCTGGCCTTCTTTCAGTGTCCAGATCAGCTTCCATGCCGGTAATGATACTAGCCCCAAGATCTACAGGGACACTCAAAGATGAGCGATCTGTAAAAACACGACCTCCAATTCTGCTCCTAGCCTCAAGCACTGTGACACTGAAACCTTGCCGTTGCAAGTGTCGCGCTGCAGTCAAGCCAGCTGGACCAGCTCCTACAACTATTATACTCTTTCTGGGCAGTGACCCACTTTGGATTTGGTTATATGTACAATCCATGGTGGAAGGGAGAGCATCAGAGCAGGTTCTTGGGATCCTTGAAGTACCGGAAAACACTTCACCAGCAGCATTCTCATCTTTGTAGGAAGAATCCGAAGCCAAATACTCAGAGTCAGCCTCTGTTTTAAGAGGTAAATGATTGAGGGATTTGACTGCTGGACTAATGTCAGGGGCACATCCTTCATGGACGCTTGCTGTAGATTCCAAGGCCTGAAGATTGTCAAGTCTAACTTCTGTTTCAAACCTTCCTGCCTGCATTTTGACAGCAAGTACATGCCCATTCTTCATCCCAGTGCAAGTCTCTGAATTATTTTCGTTTCCGTCACTTAAGGGAACTCCACATTCTGAATCAGCAATCGGAGGCCCAGAGTTTTCTTTATGCTTCTCCGTTAGAAGTTCCAAGTCATCCTTGATGTAGTTATCAACTTTATCCTTGTCAGAAGGCACTCCAAAATTTATGTAACCCTGTCGCAATTATGCATGACAATGTAAGAAACGATATACATGAAAAGAACCGTTTGCCACAAATAAGCACGAAAAAGCAAAAACTGAAGTTCAAGAAAAGACAGGCTTGATGCATCACTGTGTCAAAACCCAAATTTGTTCCAAGTAAATCTAATAGATCTAGAAAACTCACACATTGATCAAGAAAGATATAGACGTCCCTGATCAGAGAATATCGCGGGCCTTCACCATCCAAACGAGCATCCGAGATCTGTAAGTCCGACAGTCGCAAAATACTTCTGATATCTTTGTTCCAAACACATAAAATGTGATTCCTGCATAGCACGATATACATATGTGTTCTCAATGTTGGCAATAACAAAAGAACTGCTGAAAGTGATTGTGTGCGTACTATCAGATAAGATAATACAGAAAATAATCAAACAGGGAACACTTCAGCAAACAGATTAAACGACCAATGACCAATCCAACTAGAATAAATTCAACCCATTCTTCATAACGAAAATCACATACCCGACCACTGAAAGCAACAGCGTCTTATACAACACGAACCAACTACCCGTTTATGATTAAACATTTCTTCACTCCTCCACGAAATTAATGACAACAAAGAAAAGAAACAGATGCCTGGTATTAGTAATGAAACAAGTCCAATCTTTCAACTACAACATCTATTTTGCACGTGCTGTTATAGGTAAACTTAGAAGATTCTGCAAGAAAAAAGTGCCGCCACCTTAAGTATGTAGGTCCATATAATGCAAAGGCAATCGAGGAACAGTATTAACTAATGGACTGAAACACTGGGTGTAATACATAAAAGGTAAACTAAATGAGCAGCCATAGGTCTGACAAATCAAATATCAATATTAGCCAAGGTCTCCCAATGAAAAGTGTACCAAATAATGACTGTACTGACCTGCACTCGAGATATTCCTGAAGTCCACCTTTGCGCTTCAGCACTTCCTTGAATTTTATTTTCTCAATCGGACCAACCGCCTGAGCTCTTAGCCCTGTAGACACAGCTGCAGCTTTCCCGTTTTCAGCATCAAAAGCCAAGGATGACGAGTTGAACTTCTCTCTTGTTTTATCTGCATGACTTGCAAAGAATTCTTGGCTCTGCACCAAAACCTCCCAATCAACATCATCCTCATAAGCCATGTCGCCATGCTTACGCTTTTTGGCATTCCGTGCAGCACGCTGGCGAACAGATAGGCTTCCCTCCTTAGTTCCAGGAGCATCTGACGATTCTTCTCTACCTTCAGGAGAGCTTCTTTCATCAACCATAGCAGCTCCATAAGGGGTCGATGCATCGACCCCTTCATCCCCAGAGGGGTAGTCACAGTTCGGGGGAAATGCACCTTCACGCAACTCATGAGAAGATTCTAAAACACGTTCTGATTCATCCACAACTCCTTGGGATTCATTCTCATGGTTTATTCTGGAAGCGCCCTCATTTTTGTGGTTTTCTGGAGATGACCTATACTCGGATACTTTAGCATCTTCCTCCTCCGAAGCAAATGATGCAAGATCCCTCTCTCCAGAACATTTACCAAGGATTATAACTGAACTATCACGACCAACCGTTGGATGTTCCTTCTTTGGCATATTGAATGCAGATGTTGAGGGTTGGAGCTGCACATCAGGCCGACACTTTGGTTTTCCATCACCTCCAACCTTTTCTAATTCAGAAAGGTCCAATTTTTCTTCCGTAGGGCTTGATACAAACGTACCTTCCGATCTTTTATTCATTAAATTGCTTTCTGGACAAAATTTTACATCTTCTTCATGTACAGCAGAACAAATATTCTTATTAATACTTGAAGGAGTGAGAATCAACTGAGCATCCAGATGATCCACTTTATCCTGTTGATCACAATTTTCATTCACATGGCTCTCTTCTAAAGGAAGCAGGGGCTTGTCCTTCATTGCCACAAAATTAGCATCACATCTATCAACACTATTGCTAGAACGACGGGCATCATCTGTAGGACCTGGGTGTTGTCCGGGTGATTCAGAATTAACCTCGCCATTTTGGAACTCATTGGTCTTATTAGAGTATGCCCTCAAGTGAGGAGACAATAAATCCCCCAAAACTTCATCACCCGACTCTATAACACGCATTTTTTTTTGCTGCAATTTGTCATTTTCAGTTCTCTGACAATTAAGATCAGCGCAAAAATCAGATTTCATTCCAACAAACTTAATATCAGAATCAACCTTATTTTTAACCTTCGCTTTCGAACTCTTGACAAGAGCAGCATTTCCAGAATATTCACCCGTGGTGCTACTCGGACTTTTTTCTTGCAGACGAGAGATTGAGCCTGGAACCAATCCCATGTCCTTTCCAGGTTCAGACAACGGTTTCAACATATGGTTATTCAAACATTTCCCCTCCCCTACCACAGATCCATCATCCTTCTTCGGACCCCTCAATTTCTTCTTAAAACTCGCCAATGTATCCTCCATATCCATCTCCAAATCCTTCAAAGCCAACTTCCCAACCCCTTTCGACTTGTTTCCACCACTATCCAAAACAACCTTCATTTTCTTAGAATCCCTCTTGCTTTTCAGCTTCAGCAACGCCCCAATCGGCTGATCGTCGTCCGAATCAAACAACATTCCCCTAGGTTTCGTCTTTCTTTTCGATGAACTCACGATACTCTCCTCTTTATCCATGTCCTCAGACGTAGGGTTTCAATTCTCAATTCTCAATTCTCAACCCTAACCCTAATTACGATCGATTCCCACACCCACCATCCAAAACACTCGCTTGCCCCTGCACATAACCACCATTTACAAGTAAGCACTTGGAATTCATCAAATGCAGTAACGTACGCTTTCAATTCTTCAGCAACATTCAACCATTAATTAATTAAGTTAAAACAAAACGCAATCAGATGGTGAAACAGTCCCAGCTACGTTCCTAAATCCTAATTCCACAAATTGCCCCAAAACTCAATTAATACTCACATCCAAATCCAGAACCAACTTGTCAATTGGAAAAAACTAATAGCATCATTTCACCTACGAAGCCAGAACAGATATTGAAATCGAAAAATCACAAATTAACTTAATCAAAAACAATTGAACTAAAACTAGGGTTTGCAAATGACAAAACAGAGCTTATAAAAATCAAACGGCAGAGGATTGAAACTAGTCACCTGAGTCTATTGGAATTCTTCTGTGAGAGTAACGAGAGAGTGATGGTGCACGTTGGCAAATGGTGCTTCAGGAGGTGGCAAAACGCAATGGAGGTGAGTGAGTAAAAGGGGAGAGAGAAAATCAGAGGAAGAAATTATATATTTATTTTCTATATTTGTTTTAATTGAAAATTGTGAAACAGAAAAGGGCCTTATATAGCAGTGAGACAAGTGAAGGTGGCGGGTAAAGATATTTGAGATTACGTAATATTGGTAAATACTAATTAAATTAACAATTCACCACTTTAGGGAAGATAGCAAATAGCAATTATTAAAATATACATCTAATCTGGATTTGAGAAAGAATAAAAAAATATATAAAAAATACATATATACTAAATTGATTGCATAATTTTGAAATTCAACTGAAAATATACAAAAGCAAGTCAAAGCTCATTAATTTGATAGTATAATCTGACAAAAAAAATTTGAGCTAAAATTGAGAATTATTAACTTCTGTATCTTTTTCAATTTTCAAAGTCCAAATACTATGCATATTTTATTAATTGTTTATTGTTATCTTACTCAAAGTGCAATGTAGCTTTTTTCTTTTTAAGATATATGATATAACAACAAAGACAACAATAACGAACCCAATATCCCGCTCACAGACAGAGTATGGGGATGATAGGATGTACGCAATCTTACCCTAGGGTTAAGATATATGATATATGAATGTTATTTCCTTCTCTCTTTGTGTATGTTATCAATTTGACTCCATTTTTTATTCAAAATTATACTATCAAAGTAATGAACTTTGCTTTGATTTTGTATACTATAAGTCAAACTATGCCACCAAAATAAATGAATTTCATATATGTATGTGTATTTACCCCTATCTCTTTCTTTAATTCAGATAATATGCATGTTCGAGTAACTGTTTTTTCCACTTTACTCGAACTGTGATAAGTTTTTTCTTTATTTTATAGAATATATGATATTACATTACTACATCATCATATTGAGCATGAATCGATGAAATATCAAGTAATTAACAACTATATTACAAGAAACAATAAACAAACAAATAATCATATTTTAGGGAATTGAACCTGAGGCATCTGATATGTTGGTATCACGGCTAATCAACCAGGTTAGGTCGTTTTGACAAGTAATGTATAGTTTTGTTTATCTAATTTACAATATCACATAATTTATTCAAGGGGAGTATTTGACCCGCCACCTTTACCAGTGTGTATTACACTGTTGTGGAAATCCTTATACTTTGTTATTTTACAATTAAGAAATGTGAAATTTTACTCTTTTTTTTTCATTTTCTTCTCTCTCTTTTACACTATACACACCTTCATTACCTTTGCCAACCTCATGAGTCGCAATGTGCGTCAATTAGTCAAAGTTCAGATGTGAGAATGGCAAGAGCTTGAGAATTGAGCTTTGTCATACCAAGAGGCAAAAGGTTGGTTGGATGGCCGTTTTCAGCACTTGGGATATGGTTGTG
>JAYMSH010000205.1:0-13014 GCA_036897905.1 Aragoa cleefii | reverse complement strand
GCCGCTGGTTCTTGCTGCCGACATTCTCGACTTTTCTGTTTTGCATGCAACCTCTAGATTCCTCTAGGCTTTGCTGCTTGGCTGATATATCTTCATGTACATACTGTTGCCAATCTGATTTGTTGCGGCTGAACATTAGTTGCGGCTGCAACTTCATGCGATTACTTCTCTTTGCAAAACAATCATCTAGATATTTCTTTACTCGATTAGGTCCTTCTCGAATATTTACTTCGGAATTGAGTTTAATATCGTCAACACTCACGTACGACATGCACTCATGCTTTTACACCTATGCGTCCATAAGGTGATTCTGTGTCATAGTTGTTTTGGGGTTACAAGGATTACTTGTGGTTATGTGATTTCCCGAGGTGTTGTGCTCATTGACCCATCAATGATGGAAATTTTTCGACATTGGCCCGAGCCGGAAGCCTTGAAGAACGTCAGGCGATTTGTGGGAGTTTGTGCTTATTATCGCCAAAGGTACCACGATTTTGAAAAACAACTTTTTCCTTTTGTAGGTCTGTTGAAAAAGGGCGCTTTCGAGTGGATCAACGGTCATCGTTATGCATTCAAACGGGTTCGAGCGACGTTGATTCTATCGCGTGTGGAGAAGCTCTTCCAAACATACACGAGGACGTCTTCCACATTGAGGGTCCGAAGAAGATGTCAATGGGAAGAGACGGACGCGCATTCCAGAACCTTGGAGACAAGGTTAATTTTCGAGGGTAGGTGATGATGAGACCCATAGAGATGACCCGGGCCGCAAGGCCAAATGCCGAGGTGGCGACGACAGGTGAGGACTCGGCGTCGAGTCCTTGTTGCTTTCTTCCATTTATTTTATTAGTTTCCTAGTTATTTAAGATTCTCTATATTGTGTTTCCTTTTACTTCAAACTATTTAGTTAGTAAGTAGTTAGTGTTTTAGTAGGAGTTTAGTACTTTTATTTCATTAGGATTTTATTTCTTTTTAATTTCTCTTGGTAAGGACTATATAACTCCATAATCATTCATCTTTTTTCGTTGTTAAGAAAATAAATATAAGTTAATATTTTTGAGAATGATATTTTTTATCGATGAATTACTGAGTGATCGAGTGATTGATAACCTAATAATAAATGTTTTTGATCAAACTTAGAGAAAACTCGATATTATAAATCAAATTTTTAAAAGATCGCCCACAGACTTCTATTAGTACCAACTACCCGAAGACAATTCAACTACATAATTTTTCAAGATCAAAAAGTTATTGTCACTGGCTTTTCTGCTTTAATTAGCCAAGGTTTCAAACTCTTGCAATTTTCAAATTCAGTGACTGGTCGCAGCGTCCCAGTCACTGAATTCAAATTCAGTGACTGGCCTACAAGACTTGTAACTCGATGTTATACCTTGATAAATATAAATTGAAACATTCACGAGCTTATGAATTGCTGATATATTGGCTGAAAAATATAAATCTTCCGCGCATACTATCAGATTAAAATCCCGCAAGAAAAAATTATGCAATCTCTTTATTACATAAACTTGTGAAAGACAGGAAAGAATATTCGGATTCCTCGTATCATAATCAGCAAATTAGGTTTAAATAAAGAGAATTATACCGTCGTCAAATGTTATAGTCAGAAGAAAGAATGTTTTCCCAGTAACACGAACGATCTTAAACCAAGTTCCTTTTGCTTAGATTCTTCCTGAATCATTACAGAGATAATAAGTATGTAAGAAATGAATAACATCCAAATATCCAATTCAAGAAACGACAACCTGATAATTTAGGATTTTGGGCATGGGAGAATATATGCTAGGATGCTAATTATTTACCCAAGAAGTAGTGATCAGAGGAGTAACAGCAGTTTTGGACTATATGCTGTTCTAAAATGCATGCTTGCTTGTTTGACAGCAGGAAATAGATCTCTTGATAAATGGAACCATATTCTCTTACAGATAAACTACATGCTGTAACGCATTATATATCAACTTATAAGCCCGACTGATAATCGGGTACCGCTCGATTAGATTATCTGCTCTTGTAAACCGCAAAGCATTCCTTAACAAATTCCGGGTTCATGTTTCACTAAATAATTGAAATTTTCCTAGCTTATAAGATTTCCAGATATTATATCACATGATCATGTCAGTCTGACTACATTAGATGCTAGATAAGTACAGCAATATTCCTATAGGGCGACGACAAGTTTTGAATTTTTGCAATATTATTCTTTTAAAACTCTTTATTGTTATATATTAGTTGTAATTTGTGGTTATAATTGAAAACAATTGACTAAAATAAAGTCAAATGAAACATATTTTTCGGAACGGATGGAGTAGAGACGTAAGTACTGTAACAACACTCATTCATATAAGACAATGACAAGTGTCCGATATTTAATTCCTTTGAATTGTTATAATCTATGTCTGTAGTAGTATCATTTGCCACCCCTAACCATATAGATTTTCCTATCTAATAATAATGCCTACCATTTTGTATCTGTATTTTCAGTTAAAAATAATATAAAAAGGAAGAAGAAAGAAAAGGTGATTACATTTATGCGTGGTGTAATAATTGAAGTGCTAAACACATGGCACAGACTAATTGAACACAAGAACACATAAAGAGGATATATATATATATATATATCAATTTAATTACCATACACCACTTTCATGTGCCATGCTACCTCCCATACCGACCATGGCTAACACTACTCATTCATGGCATAAGTCTTTTTCATTCACCTTTTATTTTGTTTCCTCTATTACAAACTATGATTCAAGTCCTATTATTTTTTGGGACTGAAGATATGAAGTTTGTTCATATATCTACATGTAACTAACTAACATTTTGATGTATAGTTCCTTCAACATAAAGAGAGAACTCTGAAAGCTACTTTCTAGATATCCCTAGAATACACAGTATTTTGAGGTGGGATGACAAGGGAATTGGGCAGAGGACGGAGTTAGAAGTTGTAGTTTGGCAGGGGAGTGAGAAAAGATTTATCAAAATAAAGGTATTGAAGCATCTATTACTATATATAAAAAGAAATGCATTTCTTCCCCACAAAAGATAGTTATGATACCAATTTCTCAATCTTTCATTTATACCCCTGTAACTCATAATTTAATTATATCTCATAGGGTTATTATTGTGACTACAATCCACCGCTCTCCTATTTAAAAGTCATAACTCATGACGTCAATCCACATTATTTCTCTTTTATTAAAGAACAAATCCTTTTAATTTCATTTTTTGTTTTAATATTATTTGCTCTACCAGACTAATATAATTACCACATATTATTCAAGTTTCAATCAATGTTTTTGCATCCCAAAATTTACAATTTTAATTTTTATCTGTAGACAATTATGCATGCGGGGATCCGCGTTCCATAATGCTTGTCTATTCTAAAAAAAAATATCTAACATATTTATTTTCGCAAAAGTGAAAATAGAAGAGTTTATACCTCTCGGATGCATCCCCGTTCCGCCCATAAGGATCATCCTGTGAATACATACTTCCCCATCTCATGATTGAGTGTCACTTTATTTTGGACACATTATTTTAAGAGTTGAAGATAAAAAAGTAATCATTCCATTATTAGTTGGGACTAAAGTATGAGAGAGAAAATATAAAGAAATGAACATATGATTGAGAATTCATAACTGAGTATTTATTAAGTGATATGGGCGGTAAAGTTACTATTTTAGGTACACGTACTTTATTTAGAGACATCCTTAAAAGGAAATGTTGCATTTTGGTACGAATGAAGTAATACTTAACAACCTTTTCAAATGAGGGGTGATGATAGCCTCTACATTAGAGGATGAGAATCTCTTAATAAAAAGTATTTAGTTCAGTTGCGTTTTAATAAATTCAGTTCAGTTTAATTCAGTTCATTTCAATTCAATTCAATTCAGTCAGTTTACATAGCTAAACTCCACTATCAGTTGAGTTCAGTTCTATATAGACCGGTTTCATTTAACTAGTTCAATTCACTTATCAAACCAAATGAATATAATCAACATAGAAGAACGCCTATCCACATCTACCCCCGCTCCTACCTCCATAACCCTTACTCAATATCAGAAAGTGGGAGGCAGGGGATTAAGCCAAACTTACCAGCATGCTAGCTTTTTCAAGCCTTAGGTGGTGGGGACGCTACCCAGAGTGAGTTAATGGACTAGTCCAAAACGTTGAGAAACCGCGTCTCTCTTCTCCTTTTTTCTCATTTTAGTCATGTGCCCCTTCCAATCTTTTCCTCCTTATATATATCCCTCCCATCCCACACCACATTTCATCAACGAAACAAACCAACTCTCAACTCCCACTCCACTCTCCATCCCCACCCCCCAACTGATCAAAAACTGTAATAAATTCCCCAAGAAAAACAAGACCATTTGTTCATTAACCAGTCTTGATCAACATGAGCCACACTTTCGATCTTTCAACTACCGTCCCTAGTGATGGTTCCTCTAAATGCTACGACGACGATGGTCGAATCAAACGAACTGGTAATTTCCTAATTATGTTAAGTTTCATTGTCTAATATTGGCATAACCAGGGCAGAACCCGGGGCAGGTACGGGCAGTTAGCCTCGAAAAAATTGTACTAACGTGCAGTTTCTGACTCGAACTACACTTTCTTAGTCCGCCTTGTCCTAAAACATTGTACTAACGTGCAAATGATGTTTGTCTTTAGGTACTATCTGGACAGCAAGTGCTCACATCATAACAGCCGTTATCGGTTCCGGAGTTTTATCCCTGGCATGGGCCACGGCCCAACTTGGATGGGTTGCCGGCCCGGCAGTTATGTTCCTGTTCTCGTTCGTGACATATTACACTTCTACCCTCCTTGCCACGTGTTACCGGACCGGTCACCCGGATACCGGAAAAAGAAACTACACTTACATGGAAGCTGTTAGATCCAACTTAGGTAACTTTCTTTACATTTTAGTGTATTTCAAGTTCTTGGATTAATTAACTAATTTGTCTTGTGTTTTGACATAAAAGTCCTTGGATTAACTATATTTCAGGTGGGTTCCAGGTGAAAATATGTGGGGCAATTCAGTACTTGAATCTTTTTGGTGTAGCAATTGGTTACACCATTGCATCTTCTATTAGCATGATGTAAGTTATTGTTGTCATGACTTTAAAAAAAAAAATGTTTTTTTTTTCATTTTTTTTTTTTTGGGATTTTGAGTCTAATGAAGTTTTTGATGAACAGGGCAATTGAGAGGTCTAATTGTTTCCACTCAAAAGGAGACAGCAGCCCTTGCAGAGTGTCAAGCAATCCTTACATGATTGCATTTGGTGTGATAGAAATTCTGTTTTCACAAATCCCAGATTTTGATCAGATTTGGTGGCTGTCAATTGTTGCTGCTGTTATGTCTTTTACTTACTCTACCATTGGTTTAGGCCTTGGAATTGGCAAAGTTGTAGGTAAAGAAAGATGCTAACTTTTTCTAATCTTGAAAAGGGGGAAGAATTTTTTAATTAATTTATTGATTTTTTGTGTTACAGAAAATGGAAAGATTCAAGGAAGTTTAACTGGAATAAGCATTGGAACAGGGGTCACTGAAACTCAGAAAATTTGGAGAAGCTTCCAATCTCTTGGAGCTATGGCATTTGCCTATTCTTACTCTCTCATTCTTATTGAAATTCAGGTAGAATCAAGTTCCTTATATTCCCGGATTAAAATCTCGGTTCATGGAATATGTTTCGGATTCTTGAAAAATTGAGACGTTTCAATACTTTTCCTTATGTTTTGTGATGCTTCGGAATAAACAAGAGAAAAAAAAATGAATTTTATAAATGAGAAAAAAAGTTTTTAAGTGTTTAGCTGGTTTCGAAATTTCATATTGATTTCATCTCGGCAAGCTGAAGAACTGAGACGGTTTCAGAATTTTTTGATTAGTTTAGCCGATATTTTAATCCATCCTTCTTATATCACTATGCATTTCCATTATTGTCAATGATGTAAAAAACTGATTTTGTTATGTGAATGATTACAGGATACAATTAAATCGCCGCCTTCGGAATTCAAAACAATGAAGAAGGCGACGGCTCTTAGTGTAGGGGTGACGACGATTTTCTACATGCTATGTGGCAGCTTCGGCTATGCAGCATTCGGTGACCACTCCCCCGGAAACCTCCTAACAGGTTTTGGCTTCTACAACCCTTATTGGCTGCTAGATATTGCCAACGCCGCGATTGTCATCCACTTAATCGGTGCGTACCAAGTCTTCGTCCAGCCCCTTTTCGCCTTTGTTGAGAAAACCGCGAACCGGTACTTCCCGGACAGCAAGTTCATTACTAAAGAGATCAAACTCCCGATCCTCGGATTAAAGCTCAATCCATTCAGACTCATCTGGAGGACGGTTTTCGTGATCATCACTACCGTCATCTCCATGCTAATGCCGTTTTTCAACGACGTGGTTGGGATTCTTGGGGCGTTCGGGTTTTGGCCTCTAACGGTGTATTTCCCTGTAGAAATGTACATTAAGCAGACGAAGATTGAGAAATGGAGCTCGACATGGTTGAGTCTACAGCTACTGAGCTTTGGTTGCTTGATTATATCTATTTGTGCTGCTGCTGGTTCTTTTGCTGGAGTTGTTTCTGATCTTAAGGTTTACAGGCCTTTCAAGACCAGCTACTGAGAGTTAGTTCTGCCGCCTTTTTTGTTCCAAGAATTAAAGAGATAAAAATGAATTGGATTTTTTGTTTTAGTCAATGTATAACAAAAACCTTCCTTTTAAGGTTTGTAGAGATCACTAAATCAAGAAAATGCATGTATTTCATAATGATAATGCAAAATGCTCTACATATTTAGAGTTTATCTTCTACTTTGTTGAATGATATATGAAAAAATGAATGGTTTTTATGTAAAACTGTTAGAATAATTGTTGGGGCGGACTCACGAAACTTCTTCTGATTAGAAGGCGGGCGAGATACCTATCTTCCAAAATAAAATAATAATATTTCGTGAACCTACCTTTATCATCACCTTGGAATCAAGTTTTAGGATGTTGACTAGTTCGATTTCTGGTGGCTGGCTATGAGGCTGGTAAGAAAGTAAGGCCCAGGTTAACTTAGCTTTGCTCATCAAATTCCTAACACACTAGGCACTTCACCTGGCAGTCTAGCTAGCTAGTACAAAATGTCTGTGTACACTCCCTTCTTCTATTTTGGCTGGATTTGTTTTTACTGCCCTCTTTCACTTCTTTTCTATTTTTTTTTATTTTCCTTTTCTATGTGCGGACGTTAACATGATAAATGACATCTTATAATAAAATATAGTTTTTATGAATTCTGAATTTTAAATACCAATATATCTCGAAGTCTTTTATGCGGTGCGCCTTGCTTCTGCTTTCTGTCATAGAGGCATATGTCTCGGTGAATCTTTATATTTTACTCTTTAATCATTATTTTTATCATAACTTACTTTTAACTAATAATAATAATAATAATAAATTATGTTATATGGTCTAATAAAATCTTATAATGATTAGTTTTATAGTCTTAATAAACTCTATGTTCTAGAAAACATAACGTCTTGGACCATTTGCCCATTCCACATATTATTATAATGCCCTTTCTGTATGTGACCTAAAATTTTGTTTTCTCCCACGTAAATAAAATAAATATTCAACTTTTTATTTAGTTTTTATACATAAAGGACAATACCTACTACAAATATATTGTATTTTTACTTGCAAATGCTAGATGTAGAAAGGGATATTTGTGTACAGATATTTTCATGTATAATATTTCAATTCATCTTATTCGAAATAATCTACTCCCACCATCCTTGAATATGGGTGTTCTTAATAAAATTAAGAGTTAATATTTAAAGGGAACGGTATTAATAAAGTGAGAAATATAGTGAATAATACTCTTACGTTATGTTTAAAACTTATTACCTTTAAAAATGCACACACATTAAGAAAGTGTGGGAATATTTATAAATAATGATTAAAAGTGATAGAGTACGAAAGAGATAGTAGAAAAATAAGTAGTGAATTTGTAAATATGTGGTGTTTTATTATGACAAGTGGGTTATGTCAGTGGATAAAAATGAAAAGTAATAAATTTCTGAATGAACGCCCGAAAAGATAAAGTAAGAAGCTTTAAAAAGAAAGGAATAGTATGAAATATGGTGATAAAAAAAGAAAAAAAGAAAGAGAGTGTATAAAGAATAATCAATTATTATTAAAAAATAAAAGTTGACAGTTATTTCGGAATGGACAAAAAATGAAAGGTGACAATTATTCTGGAATGGAGAAGTAAATATTAAAGAGTCCATGTATGGACTTCTTTATATGTACTACATCGTCCCTTGATAGTGTACTGTTAGACTTCTATTACTGTCTTTGACTATTAACTATTTCTAAATTATCAACAAAAAATTATATTATAAAAAAACACGAAATTTATTTGTATTATAACAGAGGAAGTAAATTGCTCAATTACCCAATAAAAAAACTTCATGATATTATACTATTTGAAATTAAAAGTTCACAAAATCATATTTTATTATAAGTTATCCTTGACCATGTTAAAATCAAATGTTTTATGCTTTGTTTAGAATTAAAAACTTACAATAGAAGTAATTCTCCATTCGTCCCACTCATAATACAACTGGAACTATTAACACATATTTTTAGAAACAAATAAAAAATAAATAAAATGATTATGTTTTTTACAAAATGTATGAATAAAATAAGGGTTAATTACTTAAGTCTCAACTCATTAGGTTTCTTTCATATTAGTTTAGGATTTAAAAAACTTTTTCATAGTAATCTCATTTAATTTCATATAATCTCCTTTAATTTTTAAAAACTCGATTTCTCATTTTCCGTAATGCAAAAAAATGTGTCGTCTTCACTATAATGATATCATCATCAATATATATGATTCAAAATCCACATTGCATATTTTTCAATTGAGGGAACGAATCGAAATCCACCAAATAGGTCAAAATACGTGGATTGGTTGGGTTCTAGAGGTATTAGTTGAGATTCTGGTGCATTGGTTGTGATTAACAAGGTATTGGTGGGATTTTCAGTGCATTGGTTGTGATTCGGAAGGTTTTCGTTGGATTTTTCTTTGTATTGGTTTGAAAAATTATGAGAGTGTAAAAACACATTTTAAATGAGTATTTGTTGGGATCAAGAGGTTTTGTTTAGGTTTTTCGTTGCATTGGTTGGTATGTGTGGATATTGATTGAGATCTGGAGAGTATAGAGGTGCATGGATTGGAAACTAATATGAATCGTTTTTAAAATGCTGGATTAATGTGAAAGTTAATTCATACTTTGAGATTTAAAAATAAATGATCTATAATATAATGGCCATTTATGTTTACAAAAGTAAACTCTTTAATTTTTTTTAATGAAAAATAATTTATTTACAGAAGTATAGAGAGCACAATTTTGCATCACCAACATGGCGGATGGAGTTCACATTTTCTTCGGAATTTAAAGAAATGCTAACTCATGTTTATTTTCTAAATAAAGTAATTAATTATTAATTTCTTAAGTTAGACGGAGAAAATGAGGAAGAGGAAAAATAAACCAGGTACATACTCCAACCGTGGGTGTGACATGTGTCAAGCTCTGGGAGGGTATACTAGTGCACCACAATTAGGAGTGCACACGAACCGAACCGAACATGAGGTTTAACAAACATATTGTTCGTGAACAAATAGTATGTTCGTGTTCGACGAACAACCCAAGTTCGTGTTTGTGTTCGGTTCGTAATGAATTTGAAAAGTTCGCGAACGTTTTACCCACTTGTGTTCGAAATTTAGTTTACGAACGAACTTTTCGTTCAACTCGAAATTTTGTATTAGTAGTGTTTTAAACTTTTCGTTCAACTCGAAATTTCGTGAGTGCTAAGACCGGAAAAATTTGTATTACTCGAAAATTACTATAACGAGTGAGATATGAAATGGGTTTTAAATGGGTATCGGGCCCAAATCAGATCCGACCCGTTAATATTTTAACGGGTTGGATAGGGTTTGGGTCAAAGACCCGTTCACATTATACGAATCTCGGTATTTCGGGTCTTTTTAGTGTGTCGGGTTGACCCATCTAGTTAACAACGCTAGTTCTATCTCCATAATGCAAACACCTAGGAGAGACCGCGAAACATGGTCAAATTGCAATAACACACACACTAATGAGGTAACAAAAGAGGGGGGGGAGGGAAAGAATCACTGTTCACCACGAACCACTATTCACTGTGAACATGAACATATATATATTTTTTTACAAGTCAAGAAGCATCCTGATTTTTAAGAGTAATCATAAGTGTTTTAACTCTAAATATTAGTGTTTTATATGTAAAAATCAGTGATTTCTTTACAAGTAAATATCAGCAATTTAAGTCAAAACGTTAGTGTTTTATGTGTAACAATCAGTGATTCACCTGTAAATATCATGAATTTTTACATCTTTTGTAACATGAGGTTCAATATTTAAACATCGGTGATTTAAATCTAATCATCAGTGATTTTTTCTGGCGTGTAAACAATGGTTATTTGAGTCAAAACATGAGTGATTTTTTATGGCGCTTAGACAGTAGTGATTTAAGGCTAAATATCAATTATTTAAGGTTAAATATCAGTGGTATAACTTGAAATTTTAAACTTAAAAAATATGTTTTTGAAATATTATATACAGTGACTTACGTATAAAAATCGATGTTTTACGTCTAATTATCAGTAATTTAAGTTTAAATATTGGTAATTTTTACGTTTTTTTCAAGGTTGAGTTTATAATATAATCATGAGTGTTCAAACCTTAAACATTAGTGATTCAGGTATAATCATCAGTGTCATTTTTTTATATTTTTTAAACATAAATTTCTACGATTAAAATATCAGTATTTTAAAGTTAATAATCAATGTTTTACATATAAAAATCAGTGATTTTACCTGTTAATGTCAATGATTTATATCTTTAAATATGAGTCTTTTAAAGTTCATAATCGGTATTTTGAGGTTAATTATTAGTGCTTTTGTAAGTTTTAAGAATAAAAATATTTCATTTTAAGTTTAGAAAATCATAGATATAGTTAGTACAAACAATCAATGATTTAATCTGAAGTGACGTCGATTACCATTTGGAACCACATACATACATCACATGTAGCTTTGAGATTACACAAAACTCTTTTGTCTGTTGTTCAAAAAAAGAAAAGAATACCGAAAAGCGAAGCTTCTTATCGCTAGAAGAGGACGGTCTAGTTGAGATATCCGGTCTTAGCACTCACGAGCAATTCTTATGCCGGCCGGCCATCATAACTAAGATGTAATATGGTGAGGAAGAAGATGTAACAGATCTCTTCGATCTGTCAACCTTTCTTTTCCATTAAAGCAGGACACAATTTACAAATAGGGGAGTAAGGTTTTGTTATTTGCACAATTACTCCATCTCACAGTCAGTCACTAATATTACTCTCTCCGTATAATAATAATAATAATAATAATAATAATAATAAATCAATTCGTTACAACTAAAGTAAAGTACAATAATGGATGGGTGTTTGCTTACGCAAATTTTACCATAGTTCATTGCAATTAATAAATGACAAAGTCTCTAATTCAATTTTGTGTTCTCTAATTTTGATGAAAACTGTATGAATAATTTTCATTGCATAACATCAGCTCGGTCGAAAAACTCCCAGCCAAATTACATCAAGGATACGAAACTGACGCAAAATCACTCATTTCAATATTTACAAATATGTGAGACACCGAGAGACAGGGTCATCATGCAGAAAAGAAAAAAAGTCAGCACAACAACTTAAATGGGTTGATTGTAAGGGCACAAGTCGATGTGTAAGGACAATCAACAATTTACTTGCGTATTTAATATTCGTCTGTAAATTGTGTGTTCGAGAATCGGGTGGCATGGTTTTGCCTAGATTCGGATTTCAACTGTTAAAATAAATATAAACTAATCAAATAGTAACGCGTAGGGTGGATTCGTTCATCAAATGTTAAATGGGATGGATGAAACGCCAGTTAAATTAATTTATTTAAGGTTCTAAAGTAATGAATTAAATTAACCGGTGGTAATTCAGTGCAAAATTTTCAAAATATACCTGTCATGCACTGAACGGTAGGTACGAGGACCAGCAAATATGAATCTTCTTTTTTATAAGAGTTGTCTTGATAGAGAAGGGGTTTCACTTGCAGCACTTGACATAGAATGGGGATTCACTTACCAGTATAGGGGTTCACTTATCTTATTACACATACATAGAAAATGAATCTTTTTTTTTATATGGGGATTCATTTGGCTTTGTTAATTAGTCTGGTAATTACATGTTGGATTGTGGTATCATTATCTGCATGCTTATGGATAAGATCATCAATGCAAAAAAGATTACAAAGAGCTTGAGCCTGAACGTGGTGGCACAATATCGTGCACACATGGCGACGACACTCACAACATTAGGCATGGAATGGCTACGAAAATTAGATGAATTAGAAGGTGACAAAAATTGAACTGTAATGCACAATAGTTTTGATGCGTGTGTGATTAGGCCGCTATTTTTGTAATGAATTCATGTACTGGTTTATCTTATTGTGATGGCCTACATATAGAAATGCCTTTTGAGGATGAATTCCTTATTCAAATATGTGCCATGTTGGTATTAAATGGTTTATAGAATAGGTATTAAGTTATCTAAAAAGACTTAGAACTGGGGGTTCACTTGCCAAACTTAACAGAAAATAGGGGGTTCGCTTGCAATACTAAATATGACATGGGGTTCACTTGCCAAACATGGAGGTTCACTTGCAAAACTAAACAGAACAGTTGGGTTCACATGCAATACTAAACAGAGAAACAAGGTTAACTTACAAAATTTGACAGCGGATATGGGGTTTCATTTGCAAAACTTAACATAAGGGCGAGGGGGGTTCGCAATAGAACGAATAACATATTTTACAATGCGATAAATTCGATAAATCCAAAACGTCAATCTCCAAAACAAAAACATCTAGCAACAAAACA
>JAYMSH010000204.1:0-13020 GCA_036897905.1 Aragoa cleefii | reverse complement strand
AAAGAGTGAAAATTGTAATAAGATTTGTAAATGCACCTCACACTTTGATTTAGTGAATGCCATAGTGCGTGACTTCGCAAACTGCGTTTGTTAGCATACATAAATGTTGTTTGGTGTTACTCGACATGGCTTTTCATATAACTAACAATTCCTGTTAAGTTATTGATATTGTGAATAATAATGGAAATATTGGGAAGATATATAAATTTTAACTAATAAAATATATTGGTCATTTTGTTTTCTGAAGGTTAGTATGTGTCATGAAAATCTAATGCAGACGAAACATATACTTATTCGATGAACTAATTAGTGAGGGTAATGTCATACTTATTCTCAATTGTTTTTGGACTATAATTTTGAAATAGTCTAATGATGCACTAAAAATTCACACACTTGAGTTCTATACTTGTGTCTGGATCTTGAAGCTATCGAAACCAGTGTGTTGCACTTACCACTTCATTTCCTGCAAGTCGTGGAAATATGAGCCTAATTACCATTTATTTTTTTGTAGAAGGGAAATAAACTATTGATCTTCCAGATGAGAAGGAACACGAAACTGAAGAAACTTATACATGGTTATTATGAAGTAGAATAAGTGGATGTCAATTCCGTTGCATTTCTATATGATGGTTCTTTCATCCGAATGGAGCAGACCCCAGAAGAGGTAACTTCTTTTTATTTATTTCCCCTTTTTTCTAGTATGAGTAGATACTTATTCCATGTAAGGATGTTAATTGGAAAAAAAATTAGTTTTTCAAGTAGGGAATTGAGGATGGTGATGAGATTCATGCAATTTATACTGAGTCATTGATGCGGCCTAAGAGAAGTATCACTTATGGTAAACATGCAAGAACGATACCGAGCCCCACCTCAAGAAAATGTGCCAAAGCATCGGAACCCATTTGAAATGGAGAATCTTAATGCCTACACATTTGATGAGATGGAGGAAACAACAACGCCCTATTTCCTACAGGTATTTCTGACCCCTCATGATTGAAATTTTTTGAACAAAGTGACATTTTATTAAGTCGGATGAAATTTGAGTTGGAATGATTTCGTTGTGGGTTTTGAATTTATTTCAAGAATTACTCCAATTACAAGTTAAGATGTGAGGCAGGTCTTTTGCTCATATGTATATAAATTTCGAACATACAATAGTAATGATTATCAAACAAACTACATTTATTGAGAGGTCTCGAGAAATTTGATGAACATACAAAACTCGCGAATTATGTTTTGCATTTCATGAATTGTCGGTAGTCAAACACTGGAGGCATTCATTTTCTTGATTTTCTATAGTCTCTACATTTTTGGAAGTACATGTAAGATTAGTAGCTTCAGTGCTATGTTTGGTTAGCAAATAAAACTATTACAAGTCATAAAGACAGAGGGTTGGAATGAATAAACAATGCTGATTGGTCAAATAAAATGTACAGTTACGCATGGAGTATTGTGTTTTGTAAATTTACAGTATAACCTGTATAAACTAATGACGCCGGGACGTTAAAAAATTATTATTTAATCTAGATATTAATTTATGTATAAATTAATATTTTATTCATTTATATAGTTGATTCATGGATTACATGTCAATTTTGAGTTATTATCTTGCGAAAGGGAAGAAAATTAATTACGCAGACGATGATTTTCATCTTAATAAAGATTATCGATATCGTGCAATAAAACATTTAAAGAATCAAGACAATTTGAAATGAAAACAATAAATATATTAGACTATGTATATGATATATTACAACTCGCAAAATATTTTCGGCATTATAAGTTTCAAACTATGGATAAAATGAATTTAGTAAATCATCTACGAGATAAAAGAGTTTAAATATTACAATATAATGGATGTTGATTACCTACTAAACCGTCTAGTAGATAATGAAGTTTCGAGTTGTCAACTGACGAGCAATTCATTGAAGATATCACATGACATCACAAAGATTACGGAGTTGAAAATAATAGTGTTGCATCGGAGCTAGTTGTAATGATGCAATCCATGCAGCAATCAAATAGAATAATATTCTTCCACGACACGAGAATATTATTGCCGGGACTTTTAAATGCACCCATGCAGCCAAATTATTAAATTAGCACATTGGTCCTAAGTTATGACCGTAGAAAATTTTAATTTAATTCATATCATGAATTTATCCAGCATTAATTTATGGATGTTATACTTTATTTGTTATGACATGGAAAACTTGCAGCCACGACCTATGAAACTGTGATTATTTGGATGCGCACAGGATAAGATATCGCTCTCCGTAGAAATTGAACACGTGAGCAAGAGGATATTCAACCTGATGAGTTATAAAGTTGAGGATTTTAATAGTATAATACTAAGATATTGAGGATTTTAAATGTACCTTAGTCCCTCCGTCCATGAGAATTATGGCATATTTGACTTTTTCTTATCAACATTTTCCGAATTTGACTCTAAATTACTTCTAACATATAATGATAAAACTAAATTATAATCTTTTTAGTTTTATCATTACAGATTATAGGTAATTCGTGATCGAACTCGAAAAATATTGACTAGAAAAAATCAAATGTATCCTAGTTTTTCGAGACTGAGTAGTACTAATTTTATCTAATAAAAATCTAAGTATAAGTTAAACTTGCAGTAATTAAAAAAAGACTTGCAAGTAAGAAAAAAGTCAAAAACTGTTACCGAAAGCTTTTGCAAAACACTAGCTTAATATTAGACCATTGGCTTTGGCTTGTAATCTGTAGCAAATCTTGATTCTCGGAAGAAGAAAAGCTTAAAGCAGATCTGCATATGCATGAAATCCAACGCAATAATAAATTACAGAGAGCAAAAACGCTTAAATATTCTTTAACCCATCCGTATATATCGTCCGTCTCTGATAATCCCGGGGAGATGTGAACACTTGCAATAGCGGAGTTCATTGCGGATCATTGTTGGAAGTGCACACCTGTAGCAGAAATGATATCCACACCTGCAGGTTATGGAGGGGCAAGCCTTCAGATTTCTCAACATAGAAGCGACATTTCTTACACCTCTGTCAATCCTTACTCTTGGCAAGGTCCATGATCTTTATGTCGTCACTAATCAGTTCATCCTTCTTCAACTTCTTAAACGTGGGACATGTTAAACCCAATGCACGGAACCTTACACTGCCAGCAAAACAGTCTCTTACAATAAGGGCACTCGGAATGAAACATTATCCCCTCCTTGTAATTATTCTCATTATTAGGCGGCTTATCATCAACGTGCAGCAGCATATGCGAGCAATCCATAAAGGGGCAGTAGAGCTTCTGAGGCCCCCAAAACACGTCCTCACACAAGGCAGCGCCCCACCTATCAAAAACCTCCCTAGACAAAATATTACGACAATGATGCGGGTCGAGATAACCGACACAGCCCGAAACAGGCCAGGTAATGTCATGAACGACGAGTACGACATCAAAGGATTAATTCTGCTGCTGCTGCTGCTGACGGCTGATTTATTTGAGTTGTTTTTCTTCTTAATGAAAATCGGTGGTGGTGAACAGAGAACGTCATAGTGTATGCACATAGCCACAATGGCTAGAGATGGCATTAGTGTTTCTCCGGATAATGACTATATTTTTTTTGGAGCTACTTACAATGACTTCTAAAATTCAGCCAAAACACCCCCATAACAATTAACAAGTTTTCGGGGTTGAAATGGTGCTAGAGCATCATCATCATCCTCGTATTTGGATTCTAGATTGATGATGATCGGTGGTTGCTTTTTGGGTTTGTAATCCTTGATCGAAATAGCCTTCCTTCTGGATGTGCCTCTTCCTGTTACCCCCATCCGTGATGAATACAGAAGTGATATTTCATCGTCATCATCGATTGCAACTACTTGGATAATTTCGGTTGACCCCATTGTAAATGGATCTCGTTAACCACCTGCAGCATTATACCCCTAGTTCAGAGTCCAAAGACTGCTAAGTAAAGATTGCATCTACTACGATTATCATACACCGTCCCTCCTAATTTCCTTCTCCGACACCCCACAAGTAATTAGATTTTCTCAAAAGCTTGCCTCTATTCTATTCAGCGTTGAATTTTTAAGCGCTTAGGAATAAATTTTGGCTCTAACACACACACACAAAACGATTAAGGGTATTAGAGTTCGAGCGTGAGCATGTTTGCAGGAATATGCCCAACGAAAAATCTGAGAAACAGATTGTAGGAGCATTAACAGCTCAAACCCAAATTCCCAAAAGCAGTTACTGTAGATTATTTTTAAAGAGGAATCAAATCTGTATAAGTTCCCTAAACAGTTTTTTCCATGCTTGTACTTTTGAAAAGCCTTAATCAGGAACATAAAACTTAGTGTTACATATGAGTACACTAACAAAGTGGACATCATTTGTTGTGAAAAATTTTACCCAGTCATATAACAAGACATTATCATTATTGGCAAGGCGAGAAAGATTCCACCTGATCATCAGGACAATCAAGCATATATCTTTCGGCTGCGCACTTAACATCAACTGTCGCAATAATCTTTCATATGATCCATACTGCCTAATTTTTTTCACAAACCAGCCTAGGAAAGAATTATGCAAACACTAAGCAGTTCTCAAAGGAATTACCAAGCAGAAAGAGAGAAATCGGGCACCTTCCCAAACACGAGCAGGCACTTGCTACTTACATATTGACCAAGGAATACATGGCAAAGGCTATGTGTTTCTGCTTATTGACCTAGGAATACATGTCAAGGATATGTGCTTTTGCTTATTCAATGATGATATCAATAATATATCTTGGAAATCAAGGTTTTGAACCTCTTTTCTTGTGATTGTAAGAACTACTCCACATAAAGACATAAGTAACACAACACAAACCATTATGTCTACATAACAAAGCACCAAAATATCGCAGTAAATCCACAAATAAAACGTTCTAGATCATAGTCCAAAACAACAAATAATCGATAAATTTAATCCCGAATTCCATTATTCGCATAGGAAACTCCTACCAAAATCTAACCTTAGAAAGAAAAACCAACAATCACCTCAAAGTTACGGACTTTTAGCTAGCAAAACCAGTTATGATACAGAAACCTGTCAAAACGAAAACAAAACCCAGATTGGTAAAGAAATTGAACGGAATAATAGAAGTAAGAAATTGAATGTTACGGAGTTGGTGTCTGTGAATTATCACCTGGGGTATCATTTTTCAAGCTGGATATCTGATGAAGTAGAGGAAACTGAGATTCTCTTTTACAATTCAACCAGTGATGCGGATGGAAGAGATGAGCCGAGAGAGACCAGGGTAGGAGCGGAGGGAGTGGCAGAGGGGTAGCGTTAGATTGGAGAATTAGAAGAAGAAGAAGAAACACGGGGAAAAAAAGGACTTCTTTCACTCGCGCGCGTGGAGAAAGCTAGGGCAGGGCAAAGATCCATCCATAATGGTGTCGGTTGAACGTGTTATAAGGTGGGAAAGATAGGGTTGGTTGTGTATAAGATGAAAACACAGTGGTTTAAATCGAAATATTGTTTTTTAAAAAAAATTGAAACAGTGTGCTGTAATGTCCGTTGCTAGACTTGTTAAGAGATTGAACGTAATCATAGGATTTCGCTTTGACATTGTATAAATTGTGCAGGATACACTTCTTTTAGTACTTATTCAAACTTATGGTTCGTGACAAGTGTCCCCTTCACACTTAATAAGAATCTTACATATTCAAATAACAAGCTTGTTGAGTCGTAACGAGATTTCAAGAGCAGGAACGTATGACAATAACTCGACTCATCCCAACATTGTATTGGAGATACAATCTGTTGCCTCGGAGACATACGCATATATTAGCAATCCCTATAAAGTAAGCCAAATATTCCCCTTACTAGTTGGTATCTGTGCGACTTTTAGAAAAGTTAAAATGAGATTCTAAAAGCATCTAAAGAAATGCTCCGGACTTCAGTGTTTGCTTACTAATTTTACTTAATAAAAATTCAAGCAGAACCCAAAAGATGGACATGCAAACCCTACAAAAGTCTTATAAGCAAGAAAAGAAGCCAAAAACAATTACCGAAAGCTCGGACAAACACTTCCTTAATATTAGGCATTTGGCTTGTAAACCGTAGCAAATCTTGATTCTCAGAAGAAGAGCAGCTTAAAGCAGATCTGTACTTGCATGACATCCAACACAAGCAAAGCCACAACCTTTTCTTATTTTAAAATGACATGCACATTCTTCCTACAGGTTTCTTTACCAACCATTGGACCAGAGGTTACTGATTTTCATGTGTCACAATGATTCTCCTTATCCAGAATCAGAGTAACACAAAAACAATCACAGTTTAATCTTCATGATACATGACAAATAAGTCTACAATCCATTGTTAAGGTTAGTACAGTGAATTCCAAACCTTCTATAGACTTCACATCTATGGAAGCAAAGCATATGATTAAGTAAACTTTATTCCACCTCAGTTTAGTTTAAATCTACTCATGTCCACTTGGTATTTTTCTAGTTAAAGTACTGATACTGTCATCACTATATATTACCTGGAAGAAATAACATCATATGCACACAAGTTCTTGATCTTATTTCACCTATCTGATAAAAAATTAAGGGAACTCTCTCAACTCCTGCAATGCTGAACCACGACTCGGGCTCATCCACCCGCAGATTATGCTACCGGTTCAACTTTGTACGGAGGGCACGTGACGGATCATGCTACGGTAAAGCCCCTTCAGGCACATCCTGCTGGTCGGAGCCAGATGCTGGGAGGTAGTCATTTCCGGTCCTTTTCCTCAGATGATGCTAAACTCAACAAGCAAATTATCGCAACTCATGCTGCAGAGATTGATGACCTCAATGTGAGGCCGGTCCTTTCCATCGTGGAGCATATCATACGTCTTGGAAAGCCGTTAACTGCTGATGCTACTCATGTATGTATGCTTAAGTCTATTGAGTGTAAGCATATTTAGTTTGCGTTTGATCGGCATTTTTTTATGTGTTCTGTTTGAATGCAGGGAACTCAAATTCAAGCACATTTAGACACGCTTGACGATAGGAAGGCCGTACAAAGTTCTCACCAGGATCACAAGGCTTTCGACAGCTCTCATCTGCATGACCACAGAATCTTGCATGGTTCTGAACACGGTTTTGAACACGACTTCGAGATTGTTAAACTTCTGGCACTTCCCATCAACAAGATTTCAGCTGAGGTACTAGGGCTTATGTTTTGGTCGATACCAGCGTTTCGTCGTTGATCATACTTCGTACTTAACACCAATTCGGAATTAAAAAAAACAAACAATGTTCTTGATTTAAAGCTCCTGATTCAGTTTTCCAAGTCTTTTTTTAGCTCCTATTCTGAGTTGCTGGTTGTGCAAACACTGTTTTCTGCATAATCAGTTTCTTAAAATCAGAAGCTTTTGCAAAGAGGCACTAACACCAATCAGGAGGAATCACAAAAAAAAGACAAATAAAAAGAAAAAGAAAAAAATATATATCTTGATTAAAAATTCATGAATCGTGGAACAGATGATCTGCAAAACCGCTGCTGGAGCACAAGCGCATTCAGTGACCATGGACCTCCTCAATTCACTGTCAAACTACTCGTGGGACGCCAAGGTGGTCATTTCGTTCGCTGCTTTTTCCATCAAATACGGCGAGTTTTGACTGGTCGAGCACCTCCACGCGTCAAATCCACTAGCCAAGAACATCGCTATTCTGAAAGACCTGCATGGCATGATGGAGCATGCTGGAAATGTACGAAAGAAGTTTGAGGAAGTTTTTGACCTCTTAGATGCGATAATGAAGGTAACGCATGGCATCGTGGAATTTCACGTGCTTCCTACTCCTTACATCAGCCACGAATCACCGGAACTGTCTATGGAAAAACAGAGAATCACAATCAAAGAAACAAGCACTCCATTGGAGCTACAAGTTTTGAACAGCTGAAAGCTGGAAAACTGGAGAAGGAAAGAGAGAGAGCAGCCAGTTTTTCCTAACAGAATTTGTTGTAAAAAGTTGTTACAAAGCTAGTCACGTTTCTATCAATATATACACGTTTTGGCTGTTAACTGAATTCACAGCAATCGTTCGATCATAACAAACTCGATCCAACGGCTGCTGCTCCTTCTTGATCACAAATGCTGCTTCCATTCTGGACAGCAAGTTTTGACAGCAGTAACAGCAAGCTTTGACAGCAGCAAACTCTCTGCAATGTGAGGCCCTCTTCCGACATCAAACCAACGAGCAGCAACACCTCCTTCAGCCTTTGCCCGTAGCCCCACTTTTCTTCTTCTCATTTCTCCAACACTGTCATCTGCCATCGTACAGAGTCTTCTTGTCTGTAAATCCGTGGTCGTCAACCTTATGGGCAGCCAATGCGAGTATGTTCTGTTCTTACTCTTATCAACAACATCCCATATTTCGTCACTTCTTAAACATTTACGGACATATTGTTTTGCTGTTGATCAGGTATATGACATCAACTGCCTAGTCTTGGGAGACATTAAGTCTGGTTCATAAGCTCTCAGTCATATTAGAACACCTGCAGAAGCAATTGAAGATTTGCAAAGACTTGATTGGTAAACTGATTTGAAAAATGCATCTTTTTACCTTATGTTTCAAAAGTTTTTTTTATACCCCTTTATATATTTAAAAAAAAAATTCATTTCGCCCCCTCCTGAATTACGATCCTGGCTCCGCTCTTGGATACTTGTGAGAGATAAACGAAGCTCAATGAACAAACAAGCACGACTCATCGCACCTGAATAATAGGACAGGAAACAGTAGATAAATTTCATTGAGATACTGAAACTGTTTTGCAGAGAGGAAAAAGTCGGAAGATGCGTATATTGCATTCAAGAAACTTATGGATCAATCGCATATTGACAACATGAAAGTACTGAGAGGAATGATTCGGGCCAGAGAAGAACAAAGGCCACTTTACGATGGTTCCAAGAGGATCAATGTAAGTTCTTTGCTTTTATTTAACATGTTTTCCTGATCTTTCACAACATAACGAGACTGAATCTGTTATTTTTGGATGAGAACAGAATCCACTTGAGGTACTGAGACTGAAATACGTGCTACTACTGATCTCGGATTTTCAGCTTCCACAGGAAGAGCTGAACATTCTCCATTCAATTTTCAACCAATCGACAATGAGGCACGAGTACGACATTCTTTGGCTCCCTGTTGTTGATCCAACAACCTCATTGTCCTCGGCACAGGCGACAACATTCTATGAACTACGGAACAACAACATGCCGTGGTACTCAGTGGATCACCCTTCGTTGGTTGAGAAGGTAGCCATTAGGTACATTCGAGAGGTCTGGAATTTCAACCACATGCCTATGCTAGTTGTCTTGGATCCACAAGGCAAAGTCTCGAACATTGATGCCTTACCGATGATGTGGATTTGGGGAAGCAACGGTTTTCCTTTCACTAAAATCAGGGAAAGGGCGCTTTGGACAGAAAACGAGTGGAACATTGAGTTGTTAGCAGATGCCATTGATCCTCGTGTTCCAGAATGGGTATGTCTACTTATCGAAAATCAAAAATGCATGAACTCTTGGTGCCCGTTAAAACGTTCTGATTCTCAAATTCTCATTGAGAAACTGATTATGAGAATTATTTTAGCTATTCTGAGAAGCTGGCTTTGCAAACATAGTCTTCCAGAATCAGTTTATCAGAATCGGAATCTTTTGCAAACATAGTAGAAACTGTTTCAAAAATCACCTCCAGAGGTGTTTCACTGGTTTCTGCAAAGCTAATTTTGCAAATATCGTTTCAGGCGGAATTAGTTTCTTAGAATCAAAATGTGAGAATTTGAAGTTTTTGTAAACATGCACTTAGTGAAATCACTCTCTGAAACTATCTCAAAGATGAAATATTACTTAAAAGTATTTCGGTTCCACAAATAAGGACGAACAAGATGATATGCCTGTACGGAGGCGAGGACATAGAATGGATCCGTAAGTTCACCCTGCAAGCAAGAGCAATAGCCAACAACTTAGAAATCCCCTTGGAAATGCTTTATGTGGGCAAACGCAACCCAAGGGCGAAAGTCCAGTTCTGCCACGAGGTAATCGACAGGGAGAAGCTGAGCCATATCTTCTCAACTAAGGACTACTACGACTACATCTGGTACTTCTGGGTGCGGCTGTGGAGCATGTGGAATTCCAAGAAGCAACTAGGCATGACGATCGAAAATGACCGCATAATGCAGGAGATCATGGATTTGCTGATCTTTGACAGCAGCGAGTGTGGCTGGGCGGTTTTTAGCCGAGGAAACTACGAGATGACTAAGGAAAGGGCGGTATCATTCTGCCGGTTTTGGAAAATTTCCAGGATTGGGTGTACAAGGTGGATCATCAAGAGAAGTTCGTAACGGTGCTTGACGAAGAGATGAAGGTTGTCAACACCGAGCACCATTGCAACAGACTCATTCTGCCAGGCCATGCGGGATACATACCCGACCATGTTATTTGCTCCGAGTGCGGCAAGACGATGGACAAGTTTGTCATGTATCGCTGCTGCAGTGACTAATCCAACAACCCATATCTGCTAATCCATCGAGCAGCGATTCTGATTCAGCTACGTTATAATTTCAGGTATATTTTCTATCAGTTTCATGTTTTCCATTCATGTTGAGTTTTTCCGTTCTCTTGTTTAAGAGAAATTATCGATTATTTGACAATGTAACAGTTCTTTCTTTAGTTTCCTGTGTTATCTGATCTTTTTTAACTCTGTATCTATCATTCATTTCCAATATATGATAAAATCCTTTCAAGTTTGACCACTGATCTCACCAGTAGCAGAAAAAAAAGACTCTGGATAGCACAGGCGACTAATCGGGAGAAAACCCCCGAACAATCTAATTGTTATTCCTTCCAAATCACGCCTTGTACTTCAAACCGCCTTTATTAATCAATTAATAATCTATAAGATCTTGTCATTCTTAGGAATCTGAAAATATGTTCTCAGTAGCACCAAAGGGGACAACCTTTTCGGGGTAGCGTCAAAGGTTCGTTCGTAGCACCGGTTCAAGGAAGAATAGTTTGTAGTTGCCGCAAAGATTTGGTGCAGCAACAATCGCTCCCAAATCAGTTTGTACATGTTCGTATGTAGACGATCACGAAACCTGCTCGTGTACCAAGGAGCTCAAAGTAGGCATGATCAACAGAGTTCGAGAATTTTCGGAATCTGATGAAGTACAAAAATGGTAATGGTCCTTTAATGAGTAAACTGGCTCTCTCGAGGTCTGTTCCTTAAGTGCTCGGAATGTCTCGGAAAAACAATAAGTTTAAATAGAAAAAATTATTTTTTAATTATTTTAAATACTCGATATTTCATACTGATTTCTTCTCGATAGAATGAAAAAATAAAACGTCTCATTATTTCTAAGACAGTTTTAAACCATGCTCCCATTCCAAGTGCATATATTTCCTTTAAAAAGTGCGAATTAGGCAATGATCTTGAACAGATATTTCAAGTGACGAGTTCCAATTAGGGCTTGGGATTTGTCTGATACCATCTCTACTAGTATTCTCCACCGTGTAAGCCAATTAACCGTCATTTCATTTCCATCAACTTTCCCCAATTCGTTTCGTTTCATAACAAAACAAGAATTAGGAACAAATGGGGAAAATCGGCCATCAAGAAAGGAAAAAGACACGCCATCAGCAACAAGAAAAGAAGGACCATGGTGTTATTGATCGAATCAGTGAGTTACCCGACTCGTTACTCTTTCAGATTCTTTCTTTATTGGAAATGAAACATGCTGTCAAAACTTGCGTGCTTTCGAAAAAGTGGAAATACTGTTGGACTAATGTAGATAGCATTAATTACCATTGTGATATTGAGAATCCGTCTGAGGAGCAATTGGTTCAGTTTATTTCATTTGTTGATCGCACTTTGATGCAATGTTCTTGTCTCAAAATCAAGAAATTCTGGATTACTGGATTTGGGTTTGGTAAAAGTGCCTCAATGGATAAGAAAAATGTCTCAATGGACCAGCTAGTTGATAATTGGCTCGAATGTGTTTCGGAGAAGAATGCGGAAGTGGTCAAGCTGGGATTGAAGGGGCTGAAATATGTTATTCCCGATTCTTTCTATCGCAATTCCTCATTTGTGAGATTGGAAATCGATGATGTTGGAGAAGAGCGTTCCACCCGTGAGGGATTCACTTCAATTTATTGTTTGGAAAGTAGTAAGTATGACTATACGAAGACGTTCGACGTGAGCTGGAACAGACTTAAAAGCCTTTCTTTGAAAGAAGTGCATGTGAGTGAGGAGTTTATGGCTGAAACACTTTTAGGTTGCCCCGCGTTAGAGTGTCTGGTTTTGGATGATGTTGGCTTGTCAAAACTCAATATTACCTCTTCAAGTGTGACCGAGCTAAAACTGCGCAATATTACTTACGTTTGGGTAGATGACAAATATATCATAGAAGTTACTGCTCCCTGGGTTCAAACATTAGAGGTTTCTGGACATTCTAATGATATTAACTGTAAGCTGGTTAGTGTGCCTTCTTTGAAGAGTGCTAATCTCACTCTTAACTATCCGATTACTAGAGTAGTATATGAGGGAGATGAGGATAGTGTGTGGCAAACGATGATAGAGTATCTACTGGAACTGTTTGCAATATTGATGAACTAGTTCTCAGAGCAGAGCTACTTCAGGTGACATGCTGTCCCTTTCTACTTATTAAATCTATATAATTGCTTTATATTACTTTCGTTTTCTCTTACTTTTTACATGTGGCAAAATATTTAGATAAATGTCCTGTACACAATTGTACAAGAAAAACCTAGCAGAAAATGGGCTGCTGTTGTTTCCTTCTGTTTGATAATCGATCAATATGTTGAACAAGCCATATGTCCTCAGTTTGTGCATTTCACTACAAGAAGAATGTGTTCCTGATCTTTAACGGGAACTTTGGTACTAGATTGACAACTAGCAAGATGTTAGGTTCATTGGTATTTTGGAATGGAAGACATTAGGTTCTGGTTAGTGATAAGTATGAATATGCGAAGAC
>JAYMSH010000203.1:0-13025 GCA_036897905.1 Aragoa cleefii | reverse complement strand
TTATCATGGAAGAATGATTCCCTAATGCGACAGGCAAAGAACAGTCAATAAAAGGGATGAGAACATCAGAGTTCTGCTTACACCCAGCTGGAAACACTCCCACCTCATGTTGAGTATTTGACGTCATCCAGAGTCTCTGCATACCAGTCATCGTCAGTGACGACGTTGAGCTCCCGTTTGAAGGGATGGTTGACTATTCCGAATTTTCTGTGTTTGTTGCGGTTAGTGATGCTCTGAAACCGAATTGACTCGTGAGTCATCTAAAAAGCTATTCCAGTGAACAGAAGGATAGGTTTCGGAGAAATATAGCCAATGTCCAACCGATTTTCGATTATGATAGTGGTCATCCAGGTGGCATTGGTCCAGCACCGTTGAACGGGGCTGTGACTCATATACGGAGATGTTCATAAGAAACTTCCGAGTATAAAAGAAGCTATTGTTCGAGAGAGGAGAAAGCCAACCGGTGTTTCTGTTCCGGTTCAGTGTCATTGTACTTGAACTCGGTGTTTGTAATTTGTATGACCTTCGTTTTGTTGACTGGCGTCTTACTTCGTTTCTTGTTCAAAATGTTGAATTTCATTGCTTATGAAATTCACTTACTGCCATCTTCTGGTTTGTCAAACATATCCGGCCTTTTTTATCAGTCTCTTCATTTTAAACCGTCTCACTCAAGTTTTAGTATTTTATAAATCTTTTATCAATCTCAAAGGTATCAAAAATGGGTAAAAAACATAATATTTAATTAATCCCGAATCTAAAGTTTCACCCAAGATGAATTTCAAGAATAAGAAATAGGTGGCAGCTTTAATTGCGCATTAATCAATGAGATAATAAACATATTTCTTCTACTTATATCATTAATCGCTATTTGTTTTATTACAAATTGGGACTTCCAAGAGATCTAATTAATTTAATCCCGACGGTGGATTAATTAATTATAAATTATCAACAGGCAACAAGTAACTACTTGGTTGCATGCATCATCAAGATCCATGCAGTGAATATTTCTTTTTGTACTTCACAATCGATTAATCTGCGGTTCCATGTCCTTTTTCTACATGCCCTTGAAGTTTATCGAAGAAACCAAAGGGATAAGTTACATGACAAGAAACTCCAACGACATATTTCGAGTCCTGGCAAGGCGGAGTCATGAATTATAGTTTGGTTGTATAGAAAAAAGGATTAAAAAGAGAGAAAAATAATGAAAAAGACATTAGATGAGGGGGCGGGGGAAGCTGGTCGAGGAGAACGAGGATTATAAGAGGCAGAGGATGGTGGTTGAGCTGGTCAAGAAGTCGGAGGTCTGGCGGGAAAGATCATGTCTTTGTTCTTACTGGTAACGTGGAAATATATATGTTTTCGGAACATAAAGTAAAATTTAATTGATCTTGAATGATTTTGCTATTGTCAGGTTATGTTAAAAGTTAGTTGAAGTATGCATTGTTTGGCATTGGCAGGCCCTGTAGCAATGTGGCATCTCAAAGAGGAGATCGCTCCTGCTGTCGTCCTCATCGTAGATTTCGGTAGCTGGCACAATCCGGATAACCAAATGTCAAATTGTAGTAGCTCGGGCGAGAAGTGGATACATCAGAGCCGTGTATCGCTTTTGAAGGACGTAATCATGCCACACATGCATTTGTTACCTAGGCTCGATATATCGGATAACAAGATGGGTCGCACGCTGCTTTACTTCAGAGGAGCTAAGCACAGGCACCGGGTTAGTAGTTAGTACCATTCAGAGTGGTCTTAACTTTGCCAACTAAGCTATGCCTCATCAATGTTATAATTATGACCTTGCAGGGCGGACTTGTTCGAGAAAAACTGTGGGACCTTCTGGTCAACGAACCGGGAGTTATAATGGAAGAGGGCTTCCCGAACGCCACTGGAGTGGAAAAATCCATGAAAGGGATGAGAATGTCCGAGTTCTGCTTGCACCCGGCTGGAAACACACCCTCGTCGTGTAGACTATACGACGCAATTCAAAGTCTATGCATACCAGTCATTGTTAGCGACGAGATAGAGCTCCCTTTCGAAGGACTGGTGGATTACAAAGTTTTGCGTCTTTGTTGCGGTGAGTGATGCTTTAATGCCGAATTGGCTCGCGGAACACCTAAGAGGTTATTCTAGTGAGCAGAAGGATAGGTTCCCTAGAAACATGGATAACGTTCAGCCAGTGTTTTTGTACGATAGCGGTCATCAGGGCGGGATTGATCTAGCACCGGTGAACGGCTCTGTCAATCACCTATGGAGAAAGGTTCAGCAGAAGTTGCCCAGTATAAATAAGCGGTAGCTCAACAGAGGAGAAAACCTCCTGGTGTCTCGGTCCCTGTTCGCTGTCATTGTACTCGAGTGTTTAATGTTCGTATGATCTCCGTTTACTGTTTATTGTAAATCTTACTATTTGAGTCGCTATCGTAACATAGCAACCTTAGAATAAAATCTCGCGACATCTCAACCAGAAAGCTCAAAACATTTAAGTTTAATATCACCGCCGAAGAGAAAATAGGAAGAACAGCTCCTGAAAAGCAGGGGCTGGCCTAGTCTATAAGAAGAAGAAAAATCCTGACCGGAATACATAGTACACAACAATTTTTCCTAGGTTTAAAGGGCGACCCACCCTACCCGCCCCATTCTGCCCCTGCTATAAAGATTCAAGTTCATGTGACAGAAACAAGTGAAAATGACACATTTTTAGCAGATACCGACGCCAAATACAGAAACTGTATGTGATATCAGTCAACTACATGAAACCCATGCTAACAAGACTTTAATTATTCAACTATACATACTTGCAACTTGATGCATAAATAACAATATATATTTATTCCAGAATTACGTAGCAAGATAACCTGCAAAGGAGACGCAGGCTTGTATTGCCGGTTGAAAACAAATTCCAGAACTAAGTTACACGAACAGAAGTCGAAAGCAATTCTTAGTTTCTTCAAGGACAGTCGAAGAAACAAAGAGCCAGGTACACTTCTGAATCGTAATCTTCTTATTCCATACATATATATCATAAGACGGAACGACGAATGTTCTTCGTCTAGATTCAATATAGCTACATGTTCAACAGTCTGATCTATGTTTATACTTTCATCTTTGCCATGAAGAAAGAAATGAAATTTAATTGCATAAGAATTAGAAAGTACAAAGCTTCATCCCCAATACAGAACCAAATTTCCATTGCCCCAATAATACAGTGGCTGATGGAGAATGACATCCAAAGTCATTTTTACAGTTGGTCAAGATATATCCATATATATTCAAAAAATTATATATATGTGCATCCTGTATCTATAATAAAAGAAATACCAGAATTGCTGTTAAAAACAATAGCAAAAGGAGGGCAGCTATATATACTTGCAATGTTTCGGAAATCCAATGAGATGTAACCTGGCTTCAAACTGATTGAGGTGATAGAAACACTCAAACAAAGGAGCCATTTTGTTTCATATTCGATTGCGACTTTGTGTGTGACGTAACACACCCTTCAACTGCCGGGCCACAAAGCTTGCAAGGGTTGGAAGATCTTTGTGAGCACCAGTGATCTGGAACGCTTAGAAAGTGGGTGTCTATGAACTTCCTGAATCTCTTTTTGTATTCTTTCGGAGAGACTATAGTTGGCAACTGATTCTTAGGCACGACGAGTGAAGACTTGACCCAATTCTCGAGTTGCTTGTCCCAAGTATACTGCCGGAGATAGTCAATGATTCCACAAACCAGTTCGTGGCGTTGAGTATCCACTCCCACGAGTAGCGAATAATCCATCACATTGATTGACTGAAGGAATTCGATGTATATAAGTTAGACGGATTAGCAAACAAGATAAAAATGCAATCAATAGATTCCACAAAAGCTTTAGAGCAACTTACGTTGACGAAATTAGTGTCGTTATAAACAGCCCTCTGCAAATGTCGCTTTGATTTCCGGCTAACATAAAGAGGAGAAACATTCATATCATTTACGAAATTTTGGTCCAAAAGAACATCGCCTGAACCATTTCTGGAAGAACTGAATCGAGCATGCAGAGCTCCTTTGAGATCGTATTGTCTGGCTATATGTCGACCAAAAGAAAGATTCTCCATCACCAGGAGATCGTGTCTCATTTCTTTCCCACTATTTGTTGCTCTTATAACAACCTACAAAATATATATTGTAAGGATACGCAAAAGCATGTTACATTATTGGATATCTAGAATAAACCAATGCAAACAAGGAAAAGGTAGAGAGACTAACCTGGTAGACTCCGAGAATTTTGGCAAGGCAAGTCTGGTTTCCCAACTCATAGCTCTCGTTCATGTAATCAAAGTAGTTCGGGGCAAACTTCATGAAAGAGTCGAATTCTGTCCTCTTAATTTCCTTTATGATAAATCGATCATCCAGGGTTTTAGCAAAGAACGATTTACTCTTTCCACCTTTTGCATCCCAATTCTGGCAACGGCTCAGAGAAGCAATATAATCCAGTTCAGATGGACAACAACGATCTCGCAGCTCACGAAACTGACTAGCATACAGACATATAACAGAGTATTTACGCCTTCCCGAATTTTTACCCAACCCCATAGAAACTTCTGGATGGCTAGCACCATACGAAATCAGTGAATCCAGTAAATCTAGACCGTCAAAACTCGATGAATGGGAGTCTTCCATGGAAGGCGGCGACTGGATGCTCTCAGTTTCAAACGAGCCAAACGAAGACCAACGTGGAGCACTTAAAGAGAATGCTTGTGTCAAGTTATTAGAACTCCCACTCAACTTAGGGTCCAATAGTCTTTCTCTCCGCACGTCCTCAACTAGATCCTCCGGTGTGTTTGTTTCATCCTTTAATAAGGTCAGAGCGCAAGCTATTATACTTGAGAATTCATCTTCATAATCGGACACTGTATAATCATTCATACCGAGAGGAATATGCAGTCTCGAGCCCTCCTCACTAATCAATTTCTTTGCCATGGAATCTACAGGATAGCTACTAAAGGATCCAAGTTTTGGCAAGTATCCCCTTTGAAGGTCCTCCATGTATTCACATTGAATCTCAGTAAACGGAGCCCAGATCCAACCTTTATCATTTCCGCAGTCTGATATAACAGAAAGCTGTCTCTTGTTTGTTAGGAAATGGTTCGAAGTAGCAGAACCTTCAGTATCAGTAGCTATCGGTACTGCCTTTTCTGTTTCTGGTTCAACAGATGAATCAGAATTATCCTGTCGAATAATTTCCTCAACATCCACAGAATGATTAGCAAATCCACTCACATTCAATTCACTCACATTTAGGGTTGCACGAAGAGATATTGCATTAAGTTCTCTAAATTCTTCAACTTGTCCATCAATTGGAATTTCTTCAACTAAAAGATCATTCTTTTCGACAGATGAATCCTCTAACTTAGTTTCATAATCGCAAGTACTCTCCGCCCCACAGTCACAATTTTCAAAAGTAACATCCATGACCCTGGATTCTTCTCCAGCAGTATCATCATCTTCCGTAGAATGTTGTTCTCGAGCTTGGACGTCAACAGGAACCATGTCAATCACCTTAAGGTCAGATGACAGCAGTGCATGCAGTCTTCGATCCCATAAACATGATTCAAGAAGAAGCTCCAGTCGTACTCTATTCAATCGAAGAAGATTACACACAGCAAAACCTTCACCTCTATTCTTAATGGCATTGTGAATGTCAAGCTGCATCGAGTTTGCAAGAGCAAGCAAAAATGAGAATGGCCTAATCTTTTTCAAGAATAAGATAACAATAGAAAGAATTAAGATAGTTCTGACATTAAAACAAGCTCCAATGTTGAAACCATGTTTCTACTAGACTTTTAACCAGAATCATTGCATAATTGCTGACTTAAGCCTTTGTTTTGATTACCTTGTCCTCATTCAGCCGTCAGCTCGCAGCTTATTATATATTTATCGATCAGAAAAATCAAAGTAAATTTTCTTCTTTTTTCCATAAGAACAACAGTAAAAGTTCTAGATCAGTTCTCAGCCCTAACGGTGATGCATAAAGATACACGGGTACAAAGTATTCAGCGGAAAATATCTAACCTCAAATTGCAATTTTTCCTTCTTCAATATCTCCAAAATATCAGAAAATTCTTTATTTGATCCATGAATGTTCAGAGTTACGCCAACGTAACGTGTTCCTATGTCCTTCAAAGACTTATCTATGTCCAGGAACATTGCCATCCCTTTCATATGCACCTAACCGGGAGGAGAAAAAAATTCAGTCATTTGAAAGAAGGGGTGGGGGAGGACATCGTTCTATGTTAATTTACCAGTTGAGGGAAAAAACAAGACGTCTAATAAGTACATACATTCTCATAATCCTTCTTTAGAAAGTCTCCATTAACAGAAGAGTTGAACTCCATCATCTGAGGTGGCAGAGCCACCGAGTAAGTTGCAACCGTTGAGTACTTGAACATTGCAACCATCGGGCCTAACCTGCATGTTAGCCAAAGATGATAAGATTCCATTTCAAGAAAATTTCCACTTGCATAGACTGAGTATTGAGTACATGTGAAATTGGCATACCCAAAGAAGTAGAGGAAATCCTTGTGGAAGGAACGGCCGCAGCTGGATGGGCCCTTGAAAGAGGAATTGTTTGAAAAACTGAGTTCCAGAAACTTCCCGAAAGACAAGCCACCGGCAGCAGTTGATATCAATACCCGCTTTGTAGATCTAGAGGTACCATAGTGTAATTTACACTGACCACACCGGCTCCACATCCAAAGCTTCCCTTCAGATTCTCCTGGCAAACTTTTAACTGCAGGAATCCTTCTGACCCGGATAGTAAGTTGCTTATTGTGATGGGCATAGTAGTAAATGTGGGTCTGGGGTGGCTCGGCACAGTTCTTGCACTGGAGTCTCTGTGTAGAAGAATACTTTTTGTAAGTTCTATAATACAAGCCATACAAGTACAAAATATTTCATTCACAAGTGATTCCCCTGATAACTGTTTGCGGCCATAAAAACGTTACAACTGCAAGTAAATCTGATGGAAAGGATACTTCCCACTCCAAGTAAATACTAAATGATGAGAGATGATAGTCTTTCACCCCCCAAAAACTTCCTCACATTTTCCTCATGCCCTTTCTAAGAACAGGAATCTTACAATTTATAGTACAAACTGGTCATTATTCAAGGCCATTGACTGGCCTTTACCAAGATAAGATAAGAACCTTTAACGGCCTTATCAAGAAACATGACCCTTAAATTTTGTGGTGTTGACCTTTAATATACTCCATTGTTGTTGTTGCCCATGCTTGGAGATGATGTACCAAAATAACAACTAAAAATAAAAAATAGAATTACTGGAAAAATTTTCTGCCACATTAGTGAATGACCCAATAGTTTGATGAAATTACATAGACCACCCTTTAATTATTTATTTTGTATTTAGTTGTACTTTCTGTAGAACTTGCTTGTACCCCCTCAAAAGTTTTACAAATACACATTGCAAGAAGTATCAAGTATATATAATGGTGGGTCATCAAGTAATTAGGACATACTTCAGAGGAAGCAGGTATAAATTTCTCTACTAAAGTGAAGAAGCTTCAGATATTGCAGAAAACTATGCATGACCAAACCACTACATTTGCGATCAAAAGATAGGAAAGTGAGAGTTCAAGAAACCTGATTCAGTATATCATCACGCAAGAATCTTCCAAGAGGAACATCAAAACTCCGGTAAAACTTTATATGAGAAAAATGCCTCTGCTCACAGATAGTCCCTCTCGAAGCATGGCGGCTGGACATCAGAACCAAAATGCTTTCCGACTCCAACACTGAGCTGATCTTATCCTTGCTCTGAAGTTCTTCTTCGGCACTGTCACTGTTATCCCTCGTATCAGGAAATTCCGGCTTATATTCATGATCATTGTTCACCACATTCTCATCCTCAGATGTGACCTTTAGCTGGTCATCGCTTGAAATCTGAGTGACATTTTCGGTGATATCATCTGAGCCAGATACACTCAACTCAGGGAGAAGCGGAAAACTCTCGTTCATAACTTTCTGGATGGATGTTGATAGAGATAATCCAGGAAATGTAGCAGCATTGTATGGCTCAAATGACAAAGAAGAATTGTCAGCAAACGACGAGATTAGGTTGTGGGATCCAGTGTCGTTAAACCCATTAGAAACGGGAATGTCGGATGTGGATGATGAGTTGGTTTCAGCATCGGATTCCTTATGGACGGGAATGGTTACACCATCGCCAGTGACATGCGTCGGTTGTTGATTGGTTAGTACAAGGTCTACAACCTCGCTTGGGGAAATTGAGGAGAACATAGCGCTCTGATCGAGAAGGAAAGACGTCTCGAGCATTAAATGGTGTGCCATGACAACTGCACAGCGAACGACACATTTAATCCGTTTCAGCTCAATGCTGTCACCTCCCATTAGCAGAATCTGTGCAATGTCAATAATGAAATCATTCAGCTCACACATATTTTTGGAAGGGCAATTTTCACCTGGACCTTCCTAATAAGCCTAAGTTAATTAACATATTGGAACTTAAGAACTGCAATGCAAGATAGAAGCAGGTGTTTGTACATGAAAAGAAACATGAGAATTTCTAGCTCAAGAAAAAATACAAGTGGATCAAGAAAGGCTTACCGTGCATCCACGACGAGTAGGAGCACCCTCGAGAAACATTAGCGTCTTACTCTGCTTTTTCCCACCCTCTTGGAGGGTAGCAAGTTCTTCTACAAACTTCTCAATGTGAAAGGAATCGCATTGCCTAAGTTTTTGACCAATGGGCAATTCTGAGGATGAAATAGGCGTACCAATGCAACGCGTAACTCTCTCCAATCGATGAAGCTTCATATCAAAGACTAATGTAATCCCTTTCGCAAGAATAGACTCCTGTATGTCTCGAGAAACTGATTTCTCGATTAAAATGACATTTGGGTGGTACATCTCTATCATCTCAACAATAGATTTTAAGTTGTCCTTTTCCTGAGGCAAATAAATGATGATAAGAGACTATGTTGTACATGTTTGATAGAAATCTGAGCTTTTTTTTTCTATTCCTTTTCTTTCCCATTTTTACCTGATGCATTGATTGAAAGGATGATAATCCACCAGAAGAAAGATCAAGGGTGCCATGTATTAATAGCAGTCTCGGGTTTTTGTACTTAGTCGGCATATGCTTGTGAGCAGCATGCTTTTTGAAGACGAGACCTTTAAATAATTGACTACAAATATGAAGGATATGCGAGAAAATTAGATCAAGTATATTTACCACAAGATACAAGCATGAATTATATAATTCCACAACAATTGACGTCTGATGAAACAAAAATGTGACACTTTTACTAGCTCAAGAATGATAAATGGGAAAAATTAGTCTCCCTGATATTAGGCCCTTTTGTTCATAACCCGCTGAAACTTGAAGATTACTCATAAACGGTAAACCCCTTACCGTTACACTTGTTTGTACCTCCCTGAATACCATTGCATATACCTCCCGTAAATATATTTAATTTGTAAACTTCAGCTAGTAATCACCCATGCAACATTTCGGAGTGTGTATATGTAAATTACATTAAACATTATATGGGAGACATGGGAAAAATACAGTCTCAGCCTCATGGTCTCACTTTCAATCTCTTAAAACAAATGCCGGAGTTTATAAGAAAGTGAAAGATAAAGAAGCAGTTGCTATTATTTACCTCTGGGTGCGTGAGCCTGTCGCGATACATTTAAATTTCACATATCCATCAGGATCCATTGCCTTACCCTCTTGAGAATCAGGTTTCACGAAAGACGCAGCCTCCCATGATAAATTTGTCACTATGTCCACCCAATTCTCACCGTGATTTCCAGAAGAATCGACACCAACTGACTTAATAAGTTGACTAACAAGAGCCATAAACCTCCCATTCCTAACTTCGTTCATTGCTTTAATCTTATCATCCTTGAGCTTGTAACTACCACCGTCTTCTTCTCCGAATCCGCTTAAAGAACTAGATGTAGCCCAATTATTACAGTCGTCATCATCGTCATCATCGCAATTCGCTACACTACATATTACGTCATCCTCTTGGTCTCCTGATTCAGGTGGAAGCCAAAATTCAGTATCCACGTCATCACTTGAAAGAGAAGAGGTCTCAGGATCCTCATGAACATACGAACGCACTCTATCCACATTGTTTTCGACTTCTTGGTGAACCTCATTAGTCTCTGTAGTTTTTATACATCTATCAACCATACGAGCTTCCCCATTTACCATATGACCCGATTCATGAAATCCGTTTTGTTTAATTGGTAGGAGTGAGTCATCCAGATGCCCGTTTGATGATGGACTGGTATCTTCTCGTGTACTGCTGTCATCAACATGCTCCCTGTAAAAGAAAGAAAAAAAAATCCATGTAAGTGAAAGCCAAAAATAATGTTACTGAAATGGTAAGCCTAACAAAAACAAAGGGAAACAATCTCTTGCAATCGTTTTATTTGCTTTTCTTTCCTTCTGGGATAACTAATAAACGAAGAAACGAATCGCATACCGGTCATAGAGTGTCCCATTGCCTGATGCATCACCTGAAAAATAAGGCTATAAGAGAGAAACAAACGCACATAAAAAAAAACAAAACAAAAAACAAAACAAAAAAACTCCATAGGAGAAAAGAGTGAGAAATTACTGCAGCTCGACACAGAGCTATCGGTGCTTCGTAAGGAAGCAGCTGAACTGGTTGGCAGCATTGCGGGAGAACTGAGATCTTCTTGATTAACGGAGTCTTTATAGTTCTTGTCACCACAAAATTGGCAGGATGGGATAGAGATCCCACTGTTTAACTTCACACGATGGCCTTTCTCGTCCTCTTTGCTGTTAATTGAATTTTCCGACTTTGAACCACAACAATGGCACGTATTACATTCTACGTGCTATCAGCCTGACAATCAAGTCCGAACAAGTTAAGTTAATATATTTGTACCATCTTAGACATGGATGCGTAATACAATACTATACAGATACCGAAACAATCTTTCAGAATACATTTAATGTTTATGAAAAATTTAATATTTATGTTAAATGAATATATACGTAAATTATAGAAATTCCAAAGAAGAGACCAGTGTTATGCAACCTCTAAGTCAATCAAGGAAGAGACCACAACTCTGCAACCTCTAAGTTTCCGGTATCTTTATATTAAAGACACAAAATGAAAAAAAGGCCAATAATCGAAAATGTTACAACTTGACAAAATAGGGAAAGTAATGCCTTTACTTGTGATCATTGAATGTTAAGAAGAGGAATTTGTTTCAGACAGTCTCAACTTTGGCCAATGCGGGGTTTTGCCCCCTGAGTATGCGGATAAACAACGTGCCCCCCTAAACTTTGAATATGTTCTAAATACCTCTTTCCGGGCCATATGAGATGCACGTGCAGCAAGTATGGACATCTTAAGGTAATACTTCTCAGTTGAATTAAAGATTAACCCCATTTTTCAGATTGTAAAGGGAAATTGGGGGCATATGAGACAAGGAATGTGGTTAATCTTATGTTCGGTTGGCAAAAACAACTCCCCAACAACGAACGAGCACAGTCGTGTGTGGATCAGATGAGGTTGGACAATGGATATTGAGCACTTCGCCCACCATCCATCCGCATACTTTGGGGTCGTAAGCCGCAACATTCGCCAAAAGGTCACAGGGTTTGGACTGATCTTCTCTAAAAAGAATTGCCCCGATACAACTAGCATCAGATTTAAGAGATAAACACAACTCCAGTCTACCCAACACAGTTCCCATCTGGAGAGGCTGGTATTAGGACACAAGCTATACTCTAGAAATACAGGGCAGATATTCTTCAATCCAAACCAACTACCACTTCTGAGTTTCTAACAACTGACAAGTTACATATATTGCTCTATAGCTCAAATTCAATCTCTTAGCTTGAATAATCATCACACGGCTGTTATGATTATGAGATGAAAACCAAGAAAATCTAATCTTGATATTTCAAATAAAATAATAATAGTACACAATAACTGCAATCTACAATACAATATTACCCCAGAGTAAATCCAAAACCTCACAATTCAAAATCTTCAGATGCAAAGCAGAAAACAGAAATCAACAACAAAACAGGCGAAGAAATGATGGAAGCTTGATATGTTGACTCACGAGTCAACATAATTTCGAACAGATCAAAGTTTTTTTTGTGTTTTCCAAGAACAGCAAGTAGCATCAACCGAAAAGAATCAAACAAGACTACAACTTTGAAAAAAAATACAACAGTCCAATAAGATACGATTATAAACAACTGTGAAAAAACTTACTGTTGAACTAATCCAATGAACAGGAAACCGAAAAACTTGCGGAGAAAATCATTAGCAGAACCAATCTTCAAAGCCCAGACGATATCCGTCTGTAGAAGGGGCAAATATTTGGAAATCTTGGACATTAGCCAAGAGAGAAAAAAGGGTTGAAAGAGCAGAGAATTTATGAGTGAGAATTCAAGAAAGTTTTGGAGGAAGAAAGAAAGCTTGTTGGGAGAAGAAATGGAAAGCAAGCAAAAAATATTTGTCCCCAAGTGGGTCCCACTACAGCCTCCAAATGGAATTTTCAATGTTGTGCAACTTGTTGTATAGTTAGATGTCACAGCTCACAACAATGCCATATGGATGTTTCTTGTTTTCTAAAGTCAATTCATTTGAATTAAATTCAAGATTTAGAAGAAAAAATAAATAAATGATAAAATAAATGATGGGAATTTTTATTGGGTTATCACCTTTTGACATTTCTCATTTTGGCCTCCTTTCTTCTTTTTATTGTGCCCCAAGTTCACATTCATATATAGAGGATTCAATCTCTTTTTCTTTTTTTGTTTTTTTTACTTTATAATGTAATGTTTTATGTCTGATAATATAATTTACTATTTCGAGAGTATAAAATGTGAAAATAGTCTCTACCTAGTAAAATAAAGACTTAGATCTTGGAGACAATTTTCTATACTTTCACATTTACTACTTTTTACTCCCTCTATCCCATAAAATTTGGAGTACGCTCCAATAAAAGTTTTA
>JAYMSH010000202.1:0-13035 GCA_036897905.1 Aragoa cleefii | reverse complement strand
CTTCAACCGGAAGAAGCAGAATTGTAACCTGTTTAGCAGTTACAAGTAACCAGCTTTGTAAACTTCCAAGGCCTGATAACCATAAAAAATTGGATAGAGTTGCAAGAATTTGGAAATTCAAAATCTTCCTGTCTACAATAAAAGAAAGTGCAACTACTAAATAGAAGCACGATAAGAGAAAGTGCAACTCACATTTAAATATTAATTTGCTCTATTGTGGCAGACAGATACCTATGCATAAGGCCTTTGAAACATTTCTTGAGAAAACCTTTTGAGTGATGAGAAAGTATACTTCCATGTCATGGAATAACTGTGCAGCAAAAGCTTCTGTCTACCCGGATAAAATTATGTAATGTTTTCCAGAAGGCAACAGTGTTCAGTGTTGCCTTTGAAGTTAAAAAACTGAATGTTAATCGTAATTAGAAGTAAGCAGTGCATGCCATCCAAATGGAATAGGTTTATAACCTTATTGTTCATTAATCACTTGAATCTCTTGGCTTAGCAAAAGATGAAATTCACCTTTTTATAGAAGAAAATCGCTAAAGTTAGAGGAAAACTTACTAACAAGGTTCAGCTGGAAAGCTTGTGCAATAACTCCCATTTTGCTGGTGGGGGCAACATTTGTTGCTTAGAAAATCCATCGGTATTTATTTAGTCATTTTTGCTTTCATTTTTGTCAATGGAGGGTTGCATGAATTTTTCTCTTGAGGTTATCTGGTAAGGATAATGGAACAATGATTTTCTTTCCAGGCTTATGCTGCTGCTGGCACAGTAAATCAAAATTATGCAAACATTCTATTACTGCTTCTCCGTCTTCGCCAGGCTTGTGACCACCCGCTACTTGTCAAAGGGTCAAGCTGCAACTCTATGGGAAACGTGTCCAGGCAGATGTCAATGCTACCCCGGGAACAACTAGTTAACTTAAGGAAGCAATTGGAAACTTCCTCAGCCGTATGTGTTGTATGCAGAGTATGTTCTCCATTGCCCTAGTCTTTCCTTTTGTTAATTGCCTGTTCTGGGCACCTATATCATTTTCAATTATCTATAGTGGCAAAAGATTGAACTTGTTTAGGCTTTTAATATATTCGGTGGTGTTCATTTTGGTCCCACTGTGACTAACCACTAGTTCATAAGAACAAGATTAAGGATCCATTGTTGTGAGTTGTGACGAAGACACTTAGATAGATAAGACTCAGTATAGAGTTTCAAAATGTTGTCTCACCTGACTGGAGTTTCATTGTTGTGACAAAGACACTTAGATAAGACTGGTTATAGAGTTTCAAAATGTTGTCTCACCTGATTGGAGTTTCATTGTTGTGACAAAGACACTCAGATAAATAACATTGAGTGTAGACTTTCAGAATGTTGTCTCACCTGATTGAAGCTAATAGACTGCTCGTTGGTAAATTGAGAGGTTGTACAATTTTAATTAGTAACCTGTGAAAGCAGAAAGGGTAGTTTGGTATCTTTTTACAAGCTTGTCTCAAGATTTTGAACTGTGAAATCTGTTACTAGTATTTTGTTTTATTTAGGATTACTTCAGGTGCTTGTTGAATATTCTTTTTCAGGAATTGCCGTATGTAGAAGCTCCTGAAATTTTCACCGTTTGAGAAATTTGAATGTAGTTTGATACTATGATTGGGATTTGCTTATACTTCAATAGCCGCTATATTCCATGTGAGAATTCCATGCACTTCAGTAGTGCTATGTGATAGTGATCAACCCTTGATGGTTACATGACGATGGAAAGTTAATATTATATTTTACTGTCATGTGTTTCTTTAATGTGTTTTTACCATGAGACTGTAATGCACTCTTTGCATGGTTTCATATTTTTCAGGATCCTCCTGAAAATGCTGTTGTCTCAGTGTGCGGACATGTTTTTTGTCATCAGTGTGTCTCGAATTCTTTGACTGGGGAAGACAATACATGTCCAGCCCCTGACTGCAAAGAGCAACTTGGTGCTGATGTTTTATATTCTAGACCTGCCTTGCAGAGATGTATACCCGATGTTACTGATGGTGATTCCTCTACTTCATATGAAGTCGGTGACAATTCCATGGTTCTGCAGAGTGATTACATGTCTTCTAAAATGAAGGCTGCTCTTGAGATTCTCAGTTTACATTGCATATCAGAAAGGCAGAATTCAGAAACCAGATCTGATGCCAATGCTTCATCTTCTAGTGCACTTCACTTAGTTTCAAGGAGTAGAGTAGAAGAAAAGGCTATTGTGTTCTCCCAATGGACTACTATGTTGGACTTAGTGGAATCATCACTTAAGGATTTCGCTATAAATTACCGCCGGCTTGATGGTACAATGTCAATAGCTTCTAGAGACAAGGCTGTCAAAGAATTTAATAACGAACCTGAGGTTGTATTAAATCTCCATTTGACAAACTTTCTTACTAGTTAAGATCTTTATAACATCAGTCTGGCCACCTCGGATCCATCTCCTTTTGCATTTGTTATTGATGTATCAAATTGTTGTTTGCATAATTATTTAAGGTACAACTTTTGACGAATGACAATCAACTTACATGAGATGGGGTATTGTGTTTGGGATGGAGACTTTGAGCCAGCTGATATTTTTTTTCCTGCTTCACTCTTCTTACTTATCTTTGTTTTACAGGTGGATGTCATGTTAATGTCCCTAAAAGCTGGAAATCTGGGTCTGAACATGGCTGCTGCATGTCGCGTAATCCTTTTGGATCTCTGGTGGAATCCTACTACGGAAGATCAGGCTATCGATCGAGCTCATCGGATAGGACAGACACGTCCGGTTACTGTCTCGAGGTTAACCATCAAGGACACTGTTGAAGATCGAATTTTGGCTCTTCAGGTTTGCTTTTATTTTTCTACTGTTTAGTTTTTTTGGCATATAGTATGTAGTAAAAAGTAGTATTGAAAACTTTAGTATTGTGTCTATTGAATCCCTGTTGTAATGAGTTAAAAGTGTTTCCGTCTGGCAAATCTATTTTCAGTTTTTGTGAGCTCGGAACTGGCTGCCTTCGGTTCAGTCAGTTTTACTCTGAAAAATTGGTTGCTTTCAGTGTAAAAGCTGAACAGAACGGAAGAGGTTTACTCTATCAAACTATGCATAATTATATTGACATATGAAAGGAAAAATGTATGGCTGAGAATTATGATTCTTCGTACTGTCCGAGTCAATGTAGTTTATTTAATGTACATGTGTTGTTAAACCTAAACATCTTTCACAAGTTCACATTGGATAAAATGTGATTAAGTGGATGATATCAAATTATAGCCTCAAATCATTGTCTTAACTGATGGTTATGTGTACAGGAAGAGAAGAGAAAAATGGTTGCAACTACTTATGGTGAAGATCAAAGTGGTAACCGTGCTAGTCGTCTCACTGTCGAGGACCTCAGATTTTTGTTTGAAGGACATTGACTGTTACTTACGTTGTGGCTCACGCAACATGTAATGCGGAGAATTGAGCATGGAAAACCAAGTGCTTGTTTTTGATATGCTGATGCACTTTATATTCTGGGATATGCTAGATGCTTTTTGGTGGACATATGGTAGGTGTAAATTGTAGAACCGGTATCGGTCCTTAATTGAACCCAGAAAAATACTTGGAGTCAGCATATGTATATAACTAGATATACTATATTGGAAGCGTTCTTTACGCCCGATTTTGGCCATTTGAGGTCAACTGAAGCCGACTAATCTGTGTCAGTGTTTGGTACTATTTCTAGTTGTGGCAATGGGCTGATTTGGTGAAATTGTCCAAGCCTGCAGTTGCAATGTTCACGAACTGGGCAATTGTTAAAATGGCTAAAGCGGGGCAGTCATACCTTCAATTATTCCCGTCGGCGTTGATCACCACCTCCTTCTCCTTCTCCATCTCTGCACCACCACCTCTTCTCCTCCGACCCTGAGTCCTTACCCCTTCAACCATACCTGAATCAACCTCCCAAACCCAGATAAAGTATATGCTGCCACCATTTTTCTAATCTTCCCCCAAATCGTGATATAAGGACATTTCATCGGCTAGGTGCTTTTGTAGTGTTTGTGTTCATCTTTTTGGGGGTATGTATCTGTGTGAACACTATTTGGTTCCAGCGTAGGGAAATGGATTTGTGTGCATGGAATTTGTATGACGTGCGAATGGCATGGTTTTTGTGAGGATGTCATTGTAATATATGGTTTAGATTCAACTCATGAATTCGTTGAAGTTCAATTTAATCCATGGCGAAGAGAGTTATAACTAGGCAGGAGTGGGAGAGAAAGCTCAATGATGAGGATATGAATAAATTGGTGATGAATTTTCTGGTTGACGTTGCTGAAAAGTTAATACATGAATCCGGGACGGAGCCAGATATTGATCTTGTAATATTTCTGATAGAATGAGGTAATGTGGATTGTGGGGGATGTTGTTTAAAGAGATGACGATATGAACCAATCTCGATTCTGGACAACTTTTTTTCCATCTTCGTGGTAGAATTTCAAAGTGAGTAGATAGAAGATCTGGAATTTGCTCATGAAGAACGTGTTCCAAGAGGAGAGGAACATCCTGGACCTTTGGAAGACTTGCTCTGCTTGCTTTTGAAGACGCAAATAATTGCCCTGTTGATACATTCCTAGATTCGTCACAGCGCTTGAAGACTGCCAGTTAGTGAATCCTTGCCAGTCAAAGCCATAAAAAAGATCCAAAGCTTACTAAAATTGCTTATTATTGGGAAAGGATTATGTTTCAGTAGAACGCATGCACGGATATTTGTTCCTTTTAGATTGTTGCTAATAGAACGAAACTTCATAATTTCATTCACAGAAAAAGTTGTGTTGAGAATTAATTAATACTTTAACTGATATGGTTTTAGTGTACGTTAATCAGCTACATTCACTAGCGGGGAAGAGGAGGAGAAGGGGTGAAGGCGGAGAAGATGAAAGGGTAGGCACATGCGGAGACAATGGGATATGATTTATGACATTATATGGGGGAATTTAACAACACCAACTCCCTAGTAGCATAGTAACCAACTCCTTACTCCTACAGAACGCCTCCACTATTCTATTTACATGAGGCTTAATTTTGGAGTTAGTACAGCATAAGCATTATCCAAATTCTAATCATCTAGGTAAGACCACATGAATAAGGACAATAGATCAGTTTCCGATTTTCTGTATCTTGCTAATTAGAATGTCAGACTGTTTAGCTATCTAAGTGGTTTCAATTCTAAGTTTCATGTGCCACGGCCTCGTATAATATACAACAATAACAACAAACCCGAGATCCCGCCTATAGGCAGGATATGGGGGTTAGATGTACGCAGTCTTACCCTAAAAATAGGAGACTGTTTGCGACAGAAACCCCCGGCTCACCGTTATCTTTTATACGAGACCCTGGCCTCGTATAATATAGTACTAGTATAACCAGTCCACCAAACCAGGCGAGTGAGTGTATGAGTTGGTTTGTGCTTGCTGGGCCAAACTAAATACAAGTGTATGCGCAATATCCCACAATTGATGACATCAAAATCACATACAATTACACTGTAATCCACCAGTCACTGCCCTTTATCACAGTTTTAGTTAAAAGAATACTGCAGAACAGAACTAGCGGAGAAGAACGTATTAATTGATGGCGACCGTCTGAATATGAGTTTACTTTTCTAACCAACACAACGAAGAAAAATGTGCATTTTCCCCCAAGAAGCATATCACTCCTCCAGGTAATCTTACCAGGCAAGTCCAGGAAAAGCTGATTGGTATCTTGGACTGCAAATGCCGTTACCTAGGGTACCAAAACATACCTTTAATACCCTCGGGGTCGGGTTGAAAGCCCAGATTCTCGTAGAAATCCAATACTGCATATGATTATGGATTATAAGATCAAATCAATTACCGTTCCTGAAACAAATGGACACCGAAATTTTAACATTTTTATAGAAGATACCTTTGCTGTCCGCGAAAAGTGAAATATTTCCAATATCCCGCTGTAACAGAGTTTTAATAAGGTTCTCAATTAAGGTCTTCCCAAGTCCTTGGCCCTAAATCAATAGAAATTTCATCAATATACAGCATCACAATGTAGAGTGAACATGACTGAGCAAGTAAATTACAATGCTTCATAATCCTTACTATTCCAATTTCCCTATCTACAAAAGAGAAACTAGTTCATTTAGCATAGGAGTTACAACTACAAAATGGGATAAATGAATTCTGTGGGATTAAACATTTATTTTATTTTTAAATATAATAAAATTAAATGCCCGTACTACTAAGAGTAATCAGAGTAAGAGTAATTATAATATCCACGTCTGATATATTTTTTTCAAAAGAAAACATGACAAAAGAATCCAAATATTTCATGAGGTTCTTAAGCATGATGTTTAGAAAATTGTACAATTTCTCTGACAGAAGATTCAACTACAAGTCCGTAGTTATTATGCTTATCTCCTACTTGCCCCGACTTGTGACAATGCAAGGATTAGTGCTTAGAGGATGCCGGATGAGGGATTTTTTATCAGAATCATATTGCCAATGCTACAACGGATGAGGGACTTTATATACAATGCCACATTTGAACCTGATACGTAGGGTCAACAAGAACGTCCCAAATCGTCGCATTGAAAGCATGGTCTGATGTAGCACGTGCCATCCCAATCAACTTCCTTTCGCCAGTTCCCTCTGCCAAGTAACTTGCCAAAGTACATTAAGATGTCTGTCACTTGGCTTATATAAAAACTGCAGTTCTCATTTCTTTGCAAGTGTAACTAGACTAACTAATGACAAGTTAAAGATGCATTACATTCTTTGAACAGAGAGTTCTCCTTATTCCTAAATACTAAGTACCTTCTCCAGCTGGATTCCTTACGGAATGCAGAGTAACGACTATGTAGCTATTTCTTAAAGCTGCAGCTAGCTTTGACAGTGGCCTTCGAGGCCAACCAACCTATCAAGCCCGTGATAGAAATGATCATAATAATTAAGTTAACATCCACTCAATTAAAGAGAATCGACAATATCTGAATTCTGAAACACACAAAAGATAAAAAGATAAGAAAAACTAAATAGCAAAGAAGAAAATCAATTTCAGGAGGAATACTATAGCAGCTATTCTTTTGTTTTTCTTCCAAGAAATTGGTTGATATACTCATTTTATTATTTACGGTACAAACAAATAACAATCCTTCTATCAAGCATGTGAAGTGACACCAAATGAAATCCACTCTATAAAGCAGAAATGTGTTTCTTGTTTATTGATAGAGAGGCTAAACAATTATTCGAGATGAAATCTTAATTTGAAGATAGAGAACAAGACATACATACATTCCAATATGATATTAGCAGAAACGGTAAGCATTCAGGTACATGAATTTATCCAAAATATCTCAGGTAAACGACGAGCATGTAGCATATTATTTCTATGAGACTGTTAAATCACTCGGTTGCCATGTCAACAAAAGGAAGTTCCTGTTGCTGGTGCACATGTATAGATTTATGGGGCAGAGAACTAGAACTTATTGGAGCCTACCACAAAAGTATGTCCACCGTGGAAATTGGATTACCATACAAGTTTTCATGAGAGAAAAGGAAGCAAAGAATAGATTAATCAATCACCTTGTCACATAACGCTTGTAGATCGTAGACATCAACATTTCCACCAGATGAGAATATGATCTTTTCAAGTGTCCCATCAGGTATCGTTCTCTCAGCAATTACAAATTCCTCAGGTAAGGGCTCTTCTTCCTCTTCTTCAGCTGTAGACGTAAGTTGTTCTACAACTTGGGCAGTATTATTCTTCAAAATCCTGCAACGCACTAACTAAGTGGATTAACGTTTCATGTTGATGATCCTCCATGAAAGTTGATAGCTGTGACATTTTTATTATCCTCACCAGCTATAACATTTTCATTAGTACTTTTTCTTTTTTCAAGTTTTACTCACACAGGTTGTTCTTTAGCTCGTTAGATTAGAGACGCTGAAAGCTAAAGGGTCATACAACCCACAAGTGTGTTGGTTGGTTGGTTAGTATCCAATGAACCATTTGAGCTAGCAGGTAGTATTAAGAAATAAGAAATGAGGATAACATGCATTTAAGAAAGAGATTCATTTGAAATATACTACTCGTACATAATAACAATGATAATAATGAAAGAGCAGTGATACTAGTTTAGTTAATAGTAATAATAACATACCCTGATCTAATGGATTCCCAAAAGCTACCAATCCTCAGTCTAGAAATATTTTGGTTCCTGGTGCTGCTGCAACCTGCAATTCAAGGTCAAATCATCCAACCGACATTAGTTGAAGAAAGTTGGAATAATGATTCAATGTGTAGTTAGTAGCAAGCAAGCAAGCAACGTGAGTGATTTTAGTATACTAACTACTACTCCATCCGTTCCACTTAAAGCTTCTCACTTTGCCATTTATGGCATTTCATAAGAAACTTCTCACTTCTATTTTTAGCAACTAACAAACCCACAGTTGATAAATAAAACCCCACATATTTACAATAACTTTACCACACTTTATCAAATTTCTATTGTATTAATGCCAACTAGTACTTAATCATTCTTTACCCACTTTCCTTAGTTTTCTGACTTGTCACTCTAGTGAGCGAAGCGTTAGAAGGAATAGAGGGTGTATATGAATTAGAAGATTGAGTAGGTAGCATAGCATATAACAGCATTGGTAAGAAAGAATTAGTAGCACATACAACAGAAGCAGCATCAGCACAACCACTGGATAACTAACTAGTTATGGAGACGAAGAAGAAAGCAAAGCAAATGAATTACATTAATTTTTATCATTAGTAGCAAACGAAGCTAGTACCTACCTGTGGGTGTAGTGAAGAGATTAAAACTAGGAGGATGGAATAATACAATTGGAATTGGAGGGGGATAACGGCAGCAGCAGCAAGTTGTTGTCCTTGTTGTTGTACTGCAACTGCAAGCAAAGATTGGAAAAAAGAGCAAGGGAATTAATTGAATTGAATACACTGCGATGACGGGATATGGACCAGTGTAGTAAGTACTAATAGAAGAAGACGGCCATGAATGGTGGGTAGTAACTAACTAAACTCACAGTTGGTTGAGTGTTGCTGATGCCGCCGCCATATCATCAGCAGCAGCAGCAGCAGCTTTGACTGATTGATCGATGTAGCTAGCGAGCCCAATCCAATTAAATCTACCAATCCTCACTCATTCTCCTCCTCCTATTTTCTTCTTTTCTTTATTCCGATGCTAAAGATCACGTTCTCCATGCTTTATAAAAATACTCAAAATTAAATTTAATTCATTTTAATTCAGTTTGATCCAATTTAATTTAATTTAACTTAATTTAATTTAGTTCAAATTATAACTTTTAGTTCAATTAAATTTTGACTAAAAATACTTTTTTAGTATCGATTTAAATATTATTAAATAGATATTGACGTATAATTTCATATGAATCCAGTTTAATATGGTTTTAATAAATTATAAAGGTTTAACAATGGAATTGAAAAAATCAGTTCAGTACTATTAAATTCAGTTCAACTCCTATAAATCGAATAGAATATGGCCTAACTCCTCAGTTCCGATAAAAATTTTCACTTTTTCTTTATTTTTCGGCGTCTCTAACCACAAATTACCTCCAAATGATATCAATAAAAGAATTAAAAGGTGAAACTATCTGAGATATAATTTCACAATATATCTTTTTTAATTTTTTTGTCGGTAGCGCTTAAAAGTAATTCGTGGTCAAAGATGACAGTAAAAAAATGGATGTTTTACTTGAACGGAGGAAGTACCTCTTATTAGTCTCGTCTTTCTGAATAAACATACGTCTTTTCCCCACCTCTTATTATTTTTCCAAATTTAATCCACTTTTAAACACACACGACCAACCACACTTTTAAATAGGGGTGTAAAACGGTTCGAATAACCATTGAACAGGTTAAAACTGCATAGACCAAATAAAATCAATTCGGTTCGTTCTCAAATCTAAAAAAAATTGGTTTGCGGTTTGGTTTGATTTTTGAACTTAGTTAACCAAAGCAAACCGAAAACAAAATTACATACATAAAGCCCAACTTGGCAAATCCTGGCCAGACTTTTTTCCATTCACCCATTTCTCTCCAAGCCTCGCTCACACACAGTCAGTCCAACCTCTTTGGATTTCTTTTCTCCCTTTCTTTCGACAAATACTCCTATGGGACTCTTTTTAAATGAGAAGGTCAGGATGTCACTATATGATAAAACTGTAATAGTACTCGCGCTGCTATAATAGTATATATGATACAAATTTTTTTTCCTTTTTTTGCTGCTTTCATTTAAACGTAATTTTATTTAAAAAAATACCTTTCTATATAGTACTCGCACTGCTACAGTAGCACATATGCTACAATTTTATTTTTCTTTTCTTTTTTTACTGCTCTCATTTAGACGTAATTTTTTGAAAAAGAAAACACTTTTCTATATAGCGTGATATAGCCTTACGTGCTAAAAATGAAACATTTTATTCGATGTTGGAACCCTACTATCTGAAAATTGAACATTGCAAAATTTACGTGAAACATTGAGAATCAGGTTTGGTTCATGAATACAATGGTTATATATTAAAATCATTAGCTTTCAACATAAAGTAGGAGTATTCGATTTTAAATGTATTAATAAATATTACATTTTGAAGTTGAAATATTATATAAAAATATGGAATATTACGCTTTTGAAATTAAACTTTTGCAAGGTTGATAAAAATCTTACTAGTAAGGTTTGAATTAATAAGGTTTTGAATTAAAAACGAAAGGTTGTAATTATTATAATTTTAAGTTGAAACATTTTGACAAAAGTATGAAATCTTACGATTTTGAAAATGAAACTTTGCAACGTTGGTTTTAAATCTTACAAAGAAGGTGTCAATTAAAAGCAATAAGATTTTAATTAAAAATAAAAATATTATAAATTTTATGAAAATAAAAAAAAATTCATCAAACCTCCATTGTTCCCAAATAAAACCCCCAAATTAAATATTAGAAAAAAGTTTCCCGACGAGCAGCGCCGGAGAAGATTGTTTTTGTTTTCTTCTATTAAACAACGTTTTTTTCAATTCAGTTCAATTATATTCAGCTCCTATAAGTCGAAGAGAACATGACCTAACTTCTCAGTTTCTATAAAACTTTTCACTTTTTCTTTATTGACCGTCGACTCTGACCACAGATTATCTCATACCCCTGCCCCTCTCCGTTTTTAAACTAAGGCTTAGTTTGTTTCATGGAAAAATCAGGAAAAAGAAAATAAAATAGGTTAAAGCTTTTCTTATAAATGGTTGAAAGTTATAATATTAGAAAAATTTTCTCTTATTTTCTTGTTCTTCTCCCTATATTTCGGAAAAACAAACCGAGCCTAACTGAATACTAGAATAGGAAAAGAGGGGAAGATGGTGATGACTTGCTATGGATTCCGATCCCTGAGTCACTTGACAGTAAAAAGGGGAAAATCCTGTGTGTAAAGCTGCTAAAAGTTATCTGCAGAAGGTGGGATACACTGACTGAAGAGGAGGGAGGTATAGGAAAATGTATCCAGGGGCATTGTTCTGTTGTACCCCACCCCCATGACCTGAATACTTGAGGCAAGCAGCTTGGATAGAGAGAGTACTGAGCATGTTTTTATATTTACCTGTGAAAGCCCTGAAAGTGAAAGATTTTAAAGGCAGGGATCGCATTTTTTCATAGATTGTAGTTGGGTCTTGCAATAAGTTTTGAGTCACTTGAGAAAGTCAGGTTGTAATTGGCACCCAATATTTGTTGGGCATCCTGAAAGACGAGTTTTTCCTTTTCCAATGATTTCATGCATCATTCGCATGGGTTATCCCTAACACTTACCCGCCATGACTCCTTATCTTTATTTGATGACAATGAATCAGGATATGTTTATCATTCAAATTGACATATACGATATGCCTTTGTCACATATACTTCGCTTAAACAAATAAGTATTGTGAATCACGGATAAGAAACCACATAGCAAGAGTAAAAATGACTAAAACTAATTTTAATTATCAAATCATACGAATAAGATCCACTACATCCCCTTACTCAAAGGATTTAGCTACTCATGTCTAATGAAAAGATAAATAAACATAAATTATCCATAAATTTGAAAGAAATTAAAACATCAATTATTGAAAGAGGTCACCGTCTCTATAGACTGGATTAAGCTTCTTCCTTCTCTACTTGCTTGCTTTCCTTCGTTCTTCTCCTTCAACAATGTTGTGACGGATGTATTGTATGTAGGATAGGGTTTTTGGTGGTGTAGTGGGAAGAAAAGTAGGATTTATGTGGTGGTGGAACTAGGTGGCTAGGGCTTTTGGTGGAGGAGAAATGAAAGTAGGGTTTATGAGATGAGAAATTGAGAGAAGAGAATTGGTGTTTTAGTGTGGGATTTTGGTTTGAATTGTATTTTATGAGTTGAGGTGAATGGGTATTTATAGGGTGAGTTTGAGCAAAATTAGGGTAAAATCCAAGTAGGATTCTTCCAGAATCAGCTACGATCTCGATCGGGTAGAGTCCGGACTCGATCAAAGTCCATTACACACGTTAGGGACACGGACCGAGATCGTATGAGAGCCAGCCAATCTTGGTCCGCCCTTCTTTTCTTCATTGGCTACGCTTTTTCATGCTATAGGCCTCCTTTTGGCCCTTGAACTTGTTTCTTGGCCCATTTCTTCTCCGATTTTTCGCTCGCTTGCACCTATAGCTTCGTCTTTTCATCCTTTTCTCGAATTTATGTTTGTTTTTATCATTTTTAGCTCGTTTTCCACCAGAATTCCCTTTTCTCTATAAAACATAAAAATTGCACAACTTATCACTTATTGTTATAAAAACAAACAGTTCTACTCAAAAACATGCTAAAAGTAGGCTTCCAACGATTGAAGAATGGGTACACAAAATCATTCATCAATCGTGTATCTGTGTCAAAGGATAGCACCAGCGACGATAGTTACTGCTCTGAACAATTGTGGTCGTATCATTAGGCTAGCCACCCGCACCACTATTCGTTTTGTTTCCCAACGCGAGCATCTAGC
>JAYMSH010000201.1:0-13061 GCA_036897905.1 Aragoa cleefii | reverse complement strand
ACCCACAATTCTTTGAATGATTTGTTTAATCAGGAACTGAGTTGTAATTTGATGTTGTTGAAAGATCCGTCCATTTCTTTATATCCAGATACTGTAAATTGTTTCTGCAAGTGACATTTTGGTTATTCCTGCTATAACTCATTTCCCCTTGGTATGCAAAATGCATTATTCATTTTCTTTTGTCCAATTCATGAGATCTCTTTGAATGTCAATCCAGCTCAAGATGTGCTAGCGAATTGTAACTGAAAAAGGGCATGAGAAGAAAAGATGCTTTTTCTGTGTCATTACAAAATTCACAATTTCCATAAGTTTGGATATCAAATTTCAGTAATCTGTCTTTGGTGGCAAGTCTTTCCCACAAAAGCAGCCATGTGATGAAAGTAGCTGTATGACTAGCCAAATTATGTAAAATTAAATTTCTCCATTCCTTCTTAAGATTATCCCATATGAATTGCATTTCCTACATATTATAAAAAAAAATATTTTGTCAATACCGTAACGTCGATCTTTCTTTTTTCTCTTACGTGTCAATCTTCCTAATTTCCTTTTCTCCCTCACATCAATCAGCAAATTTCCATATACACTATATTATGTTGCAATTTCTATTTGCCTTAAATATTCATTAATGCCTTATTTAAAATCGGAACAAATAGGAAAAATATAATGGATTGAAATGCGGCCCAAAATTGAAAAGAGAATTTTATTTTTTTGATAGAAAATAAAAAATAACACGTTAATTTGAATCCATCATAATAAAAAATTAGAGTTTTGCTAAACACGTAAAGAATTATTTGCTTAATGTTTGTGCCCGAAGAGACTTTAGAGTGAATAGTGGTACCATAAAATATCCATTGATCGAGTTAAAGAATTGAGATCCGGTTTATGGGTCAGAGTCGTCAGACCCAACCAACTCGCCCGGCACCTTCTTTCCTCCACCCTCGTTAAAACCCACATTGTTGCCACTGCAATTTGCAATTCTTCCCCAAAAACAAACACACAACAACAGCAGGATATGGGAGGGTGTGATTGTACGCAGGCTTACCCTACGAATATGTGCGCAGCTAATCAGAAGACAGAGACCTCGACTGAAACATCATGTATGGCGGAGGTGAGTAGTAGCAACAATTTCTCAGTTTCCACTTCATGCCTGTTCGTAATTCTCACTCTATCACTAAACCTAGCACTGTTGCAATTTGACTGCTTTCATGTGATTTGGTGCAGACGAAGTATCGGCAATTGTGGTAGACTTGGGCTCGCATACCTGCAAAGCTGGCTACGCTGGTGAAGATGCACCCAAAGCTGTTTTCCTCTCCGTGAGCTTCGCCAAAACCCTTTCTTTTGCTGTTATATGCTCAAAGATGCTTCCTTTTTGTTCGTTTTGTTTTCCTTTGTGCTGTATCTGTGGAATGTAGTTGTTTCGTTAGGGTTTCAAGTAGATTTGAGCATAGTCTAAAGTTTCGTCTTTGAGATTTGTTCTCGTTAGTAAAAGTTAGAAATCTTTCGCCTTTTTGAAAGGTGTTAAAAAAATTTTTTGAATTTTTTGGTGGGGAACTTTCGAAACTTCAATCCATGGATTAGATGTCCAAGTGATCTGAACGAGTGGGTGCTGAGAGAAGGACGATGTTTGTGCAATGTCAAATTCTTCCTTGAATTTTTAATTGTTTATAATTTTTACATCATATGTCTATTAAGTAAGGTTTTAGACTTTGGGCAAAGTGAAAGAGCTTTTGTTTCAGGGAGCCGGGTACCTAGTCTAGGAGTATGTACCAGATCTATTAATGGAGACAGGTGAATAGATGGTGCATGCGCAAAGGTTTATACAGGACCTATTCTTGTGGATTAGAAACTGACTGCAATTGGTAGTTATTGACTATATAGTTCTCATTTGGTTGAAAAGGAAAAATATAAGTGCGTCAGGGTCTCACTTCATCTGGCCTGGGGGGATTTCCACGACTTAAGTTACATTTAGGCCATGCATTACAAATTCCTTTCAGCAGGCGTGGTGAATTTCTGTTGGAATTCAGGCTGTCAAATCTATGATTTTACACACCCTAAACGTATTGGTGCGGGTTCCCCTCGAAAAACAAATAATCTATGTTTATATGCTCTTTACTGTTTGCATGAGAAAAGCTCTTGCCTATGCTGAATGTAACCTTAAAGTAGTGACATAAGAAGAGACTTCCTGTAAATATAACCTCATTACAAGAAAAGAGCTGTAATTGTTCTTTGTTCTCCTTGATATTAACTTCTGGTCATGTGTTATTGTAAAATGCAATTTACATTATTAAGCAGAATTCTGAGCTTGTATAGCTGCATGTTCTATGGAGCTGCAGTTTTTTATTTTTTGTGTGTGTTTTTGTGGGTTTCGTGTTTTCCAGTGTTTCATCTGCATTTTTTACCAAAGTTTCTCGTCACACTATGCCTCTGGCCATACAGTAGATATAGTTTGAATAACTTAATTAGTTAGTCTCACTTATCTTTCTTCGATGCTCATATTAACTTCTAGTAATGTATGCAATGTGAAATGGAGTTTATTTGGAACATTATTCTGCGCTTAGGGAGCTGCAAGATAGTTCCTTCTGCCCCTAATCCTGACGTAATTCGCATCATACTATGTCTCAGACCCAAGTAAACTCTAATTTTGAGGAATCGGAGAGATAAACTCTGCTATTACTTGTGATCAGTTAGGTAATCCTATGGGAACATCAGCTCTGGTTGGCGGTGGTTTTTAGTCTATCATGTCCAATTTCGAAAATTCAATGTCCGACAGTATATGGAATAGGGTCATTTGTTTTAAATTGTCTTTTGTCATTTTACATCATGAACTGATTGTTGCATTGACTTACACCGCCCCTGTAAATATATATGTCTTGATCAGGTTGTCGGGGCAATCGACCAAATGGAAGTTGATGATCCTGATAGTTCAGACAAGAATTCTGCATCAGCAGATCCAAAATCCAAGGGGAAGCGAAAATTATACGTAGGATCTCAAGACTTGGGATTTCGTAGGGATCACATGGAGGTAAGTATTTGGATTTTGCTTCTTCAGGAGATTTTGTTGTCACTTTACTACTTTGTGAGCTGATCGTTGATGAACCCACATAATCAGGTCTTATCACCCATCAAGGATGGAGTAGTTGCTGACTGGGATATGGTTGAAAGCATATGGGATCACGCCTTGAGGTAACTGGTGCTGTGTATTTTTTATCTTTCACCTAACATATTTGCATTGAGTATAAGGAAGTCTACCACTTAAAACCACATTTTCCTCAGTTTCCATTTCCTAATTTTTAGCAATTGAATATCGTTGCTTCAGTTTCAGTACTCTATTTACAGTGTTTAATGTTTACTGACTTCTAAATGGCAGGTCGTGTCTATTGATTGATCCTAAGGAGCATCCAATGCTACTTGCTGAGTCATGTACTAACACTCAACAGCAAAGAGAAAAGTGAGCTGACTGTCCCTAAGATTTTCTATATGCAATAATTTACATATATGTATTGAAGTATTTGGGTGGATTTTTTTCCCAACAGTGGCTCTAATTAAATCAGAATTTAACCCTAGGATTATCCAGATGCCGTATATAAGCTTTTGTTGCTGCCATATATAAGCTGTTTCCGTTGCGTCTTTACTAGCTCTCTTATATCTCTTACTTTAGATCCAATCATCATGTAATTCGTGCTAATACCATATTTCTCAGATTTTAGGGTTGGTAGTTTTATTGTATCAAATATAGGCAAGTGGATACGTGCTTCAGATCCCGTGTTTGCCTGTTTATGGGGAATTAACATGCTATGGTCCAGGAAAAAGGATATTATCCATTGCCCATAAGTGCCTCTCTTGCCAACTTTAGTTTTTAGGAATGCTGGTTTGCTTTGTTAGTGCTTGGAAACTTTAGATTTCAGTGACCAAACCAGTAAGTTATAAATTGAAAATATTAAATGCTAATGGAGTCATACCTTTCTTCTAGTATAATTCAGAATTGGTAAAAAGCTTAGGCTTGATATAGGAGGTGAGGATTCAAGCCCTGTTGGAGCCACTCTGTAGGAGCTTTGGAGTGTATGTTTTTGCCTTACAAAAAAGTAGTTCAAAAGTGTGTGTTGCGGTACCTTATTACTTCCTTGTATTTTATTGGTCTTAAGCTAATTATTGAATTTTGCTTGCCAACAGGGCTGCAGAGATCATGTTCGAAAAATACCAAGTTCCAGCATTATTTTTGGCAAAAAATGCTGTGAGCCCTATCCGAATTTCTTCACTTCTACTTTATGGACAGTTGATCTGAACAAAGACTTGAGACAGATGTCTCTTTTGCACCTCTGTTTGAGGATCTTTCTGTAAACTGTGTACTTATGATGTTCTATTTTACATGTGCCAGGTCCTCACATCTTTTGCTTCAGGACGCGCCACCTCTTTAGTTGTTGATAGGTAGGAAAGCATAACCTACTTGTCTTATTGACCATTTCCCATATGTATCCTGATGCAAGCCATACTAATGTTTGTTATCTGATGCTTGGTCCAGTGGTGGGGGGTCGACAACTATTGCTCCGGTTCACGATGGATATGTTCTCCAAAAGGTACTCCTTTTTCACTTTGGGATTTGACTTTCTACGCAAAGTAATACTAGTTTATAAATGGAAATCTATGCAAGACTGGAGTTCGAGTATTACTTTAGTTTAATTTCCCACATGGTTATACTTGTATGCTATAGAAGAATTTTGATTTAAAAAAATCAAACATAAAAGTTACAGCAGAATTTCTGCATGAGCTTTTTTCATCCCTCCTCTGTTGTCGTATAGAATCAGCACATCATGCTCTTTTCCTACATCTCAAAGCTCCTTATATACTATTAGTAGCGACAATATGGGTGTTTGTTTCAGTAATGTTTGGCTACTTCATGTAACATGCTCAACCATCTTATTGGAAAGGATTTCTAATTAGTTCACTTGTATAATTCAAGTTTAACTTGTTTTTGCCCAAAGTTGTTCTTTTTCTTTTTTTTTATAATTTTTTTTAATCAAGTTAAAAGACAAAAAGAGTATCAACTTTCACACATTTCTGATTCTTCATTTGTAAACCTCTATAACTTCGAGCTCAGTAAGCACAAATGAGCGGCAAATATTGTGAAGTGTATCCTGATCTTAAAGGACATCTTTAATATTTGTTCTTCAGTTTGAGTAGGGTGAAGCTTACATGTTATAGGATTGCGTCTAGACCTAGAACAACTTGCAGGTTACATGAAGTTGTCACTCCTTTGACATAAATGTGATACAAGTGTACAGCCTAGTTACATCTTGGATTAAATTTTTATTTTATATTACATGTATTGCAACAAGCTCAGTCTGTCTGAAGAATAGAAACATCTAGGAGAGAAAAAACAAAGATCCTTATTAGTTCTATGTATCATTTGGTGTCTTTGGAAGGAGAGAAACAATAGATGCTCTGAGGATATTTACTGCTCTACATCCAAGATTCAACATCTTGTATTCTAGACACTCTTCTTGTGGTTCAATGCTGGATCTAGAAACCCCATGGCAACTTTTGAGGAGCTTTTGACCTTTTCTGTAACTTGCACTGATAATAATACACATCCTGTTCATTTTTTCCCTTATGAAGAATATTATGCAAAAAAAAAAAAAATGGAAATAACAAAACATTTTCTCTCTACTGTCGAATGTGTTTCAAGATAGCTTCAACTTTGATAACCACAACAGATAGGTGCTTTGTATTAATTTTTATATATATCTAGCAACTTGTACTTTCATTTTTACCGAATCGATTTGTGAGTAATTAGTGAGTGCAATCTTCAAACTTTTTGGGAACTTGCGCCTTGAAGAATTGAGATTGCGTTATGAAAGGGAAATGCTCCTAAAGTTTCTAATTTTCTTTGGGAAACATCATTTATTTTGTTAAGACAACCTTGTAGGTAATGAATGTTGATCGGACAACTCCATACCTTGCTCATCCAAGACCATGAGTTCTATTTTTTCCATTTCCTTATTTTGTTTTTGTGTTTGGATAGGCTGTTGCTACCTCTCCTATTGGGGGAGAATTTCTCACGTATTGTTTGTTAAAAAGCTTGGAGCAGAAAGGCGTTTCTGTGAGTTTTCCTTTTTTCTCCACGAAGCATTTGGTTGAACATAAATTCATAAAAAATCTGCTTTTGTTTAGTTTAGTTTTTTTTTTTCTCCGTGTTCTCTTAATTCTTTTTATCTGGAATTGCAGATAAAACCCCGTTATGCATTCAAGCGAAAGGAGGTCCGACCTGGAGAATTTCAGGTATCTCCCTTTGTCAAATCTACTTGAGACTTTATATATGTTTGAACTCATGGCATGGCAGGCGACATCGTGATTCTGGTATTCGTGGTTGTAGAAATATGCCAATTTCCCTTCTTCCCTGCTTCTCAAAGTCACTCTTTGCAACTCAAGCTAAATTACAATTCCTACTAAGTATGTTGCATATCAAGTATAGGCACTGGTGCAGGAAAACACTGAACAAGGGTCTCTCAGGTTAGACTAAGGCTGCATAATGTATAGATGAAGATGAATATAAAGAGTAGCCAGAACATTGGGGTCTGAATCTTTTCAAAGCTACAGGAACCTTAGAACCAGTGCAGTCCCCTGAATCTCTCTTTAGGAACATGAATTCCATATTAACACTGCGAACCATGCAGAACTAAATCCCTGCATAATAGTATATATCGACTTATATTCACCTAATGCCAATAGGGGAATAACTAAGAAAGACTTATTAGGTATGGAAATTCTTTCCTGAATAAAATTAGATTTGATTAGTCTTTATTAATTCCTGACAATAAAGGAATCTAAATCATTATACTCTTAGCAAAAAGAAAGAAATCCAAATTTCTCAGATTCCTGAAAGTTAATAAAGTATCACTAATTTATCAATTTTTATGCCCCTTTTTTTGTCATTTACATTACGTGCATAAATTTTGAAGGCTTTGATCCATCAGATAGTTTCCTTTAATTATTTTCCCTGAATATGAAAACAGTGAATACCCGTTTAGCAATTCAAGAATTACCCTGAATACAATGCAAAATCAATGCGGAGTAATGACATGCTGCACTTAGAAGTTTTTAACTACATGTTGTATCATTGATATTTAGAGGCCATGCCTGCTTCTACCCAGCCCATTGCCTCTTCTATTCAACTGTTCATGACATTTCTTTTCTTTTGAATCTCGCAGACCGTTGACCTTGACTGCCCAAATACGACAGAAAGTTATAAACTCTATTCCCAGGTCATTGATTAATCAGAGCTCATTGGTTGTCGGATCTTATTCTGTTACTAAATCATTACTCTTTATTGCAGAGGATGATAGCTGGCGACATCAAAGAATGTGTATGTCGAGCTCCAGACATACCGTATGATGGTTGTACTTCTTTAGATGCATATAACATACTTCTTTCTTATTAACTGATTACTATTTATTATTATTATTTCAACTTGAAATCCCGTGCCATTGGTTTTTACCTGATGATGAAATCATCCTAAGATCAGTTTTTTTTATGAGTGCATTGATTAAATTCTTGCCGGTGAAGTTCAAATATTCCTCACCATTGGTTCTTGTCGGTTAAGTTCAATTAGGGGTGGCGAAAAATGGTTCTGGTTCGGTGTTGGACCGACTTTGTATATTTTGGATTTAAAATGTCTCGGTTCTAAAATGATTCAGATTTTTTGTTTCCTGAATGGTTTGGTTTGGTTTGGTTCGGATCCAAAATGGTGGTATGAAGGAACCACTTGGAACCACATAAGAAATTATTTAGAGTCACATAACAATTTAACTAAATGTTAGTAAATTTGCCAATACAAAAAGTACTCCTTCCATGATGGAGAAACCCTCCTACTTTCGATTTATGTTTGTCCATGAAAACCTTCAGGTTCTTTATTTGGTTATTGTTGAACCCCACACTCCAATTCTTTATTCTTCATCTTTCATACTTTTTCCAATCTTTGTCATACTTTAATTACTATCACTCATACTTGACCTATTCTTTTATCATACTTGACCTATTCTTTTATCATACTTTAACAACCAGTAACTACTTTTACAATTCTTTATTCATATTGCGTAAAATCCCGTGCCCAGAAGAAACGTGAAGGTTTCTCCGGGACGGAGTAATGATTATCAAAATAACATAATCAAAAACCATTTTAGAGAAAAAAAACAATAAATATAATCATGCATTATATAAAAAATCATGGCTCCATATGGCTCTAGAGTGATCCATGTTGGCTCCATTTAGTTCCAACATGGATCCATGTGGCTCCAAACTGGTTTCGGAGCCACAAGAACCAAGATTGGTTCCGGAGCCATTGGACTGGGTATTGTTACGGCTCAGAGCCACGGTTCCAAACCAAATTGCAAGCCTTAAGTTTAATCATTCATCGCCCATGTATCAGTGGTGCATTGTGATGTGAAGGTTCTCAAGACTAGGCTAAGATGCATAGAAACCTGATACCTGACATGTTTTGATATTTATAACTTAATGTGGAAAGTGTGGAAATCAGAGTTCCTGATCTGCTTTAAGCTATGATTGTGTCCTGGGATGGTTTCAGTCTACTCATTGACCAAAGTTATTTCTATCTCATGATGCTCTTCTGTGTGTATTGACTACATAGCTAGTCCTGTGAATGTTTCCTTTCCTTTAATTGTGTTGAGTTTTTGGATAAATTCATAAAGAGATTTATCTGCTTGTTTCTTTAACTGATCCATTTGTCTATGTTCAGCCGAAATTCCTTACGCTTTAGATAATGTATTACATGAACATGTTCTGTTACACTTCTGTCCTGGCTTAATATCTCTCTGATTATTTTTTCTCCCTTTCTCCTGCAGAAACTTCTTACTCAAACATTCCGATGACACCTTATGAGCTTCCTGATGGACAGTGAGTTCCTCATCAAGTTTTATACTTATCTCAAAAGTTGTGTGAATCAGCTATTAATATGCCTAATTTTTCATCTAATGTGCTCACCTTTCCTGGACCAAAATGTTGGTGGTTAAAGATGTCAATGGTTTAGCAATGGTTCAATATTGATACATTTCTTCTCTGGTTGTCGCTAAAGACAATAATGTGTATAACTGAAATAGATGTTACTAGTACTTGTTCCAGTGGACCAAAAATCTATCTCGGTTAACTTTACTTATCCAAATGACGTAGGACAATTGAAATTGGAGCTGACAGATTTAAAATTCCTGATGTACTTTTCAATCCATCTTTAGCTCAGGTACGTTATTTGATCCTTGCCTCTCTCTCTTCTTTTTTTTCTTTTCTCCCTATTGAATCATGGGTGCCAACGGACATGCTGAGTAACATACTAATCTGCGTTTTGATGTCCATTTCAGACTATACCAGGTATGGAAAGTTCTCTGGAGATGGTCTCTAGTGCCCGTGGTCTGCCACAAATGGTGACTATCTTCTTCTTGACCATGCATAACTTTTACTCAAACCCGTAATCTGATTTTCCTATTTCACAAGTATCAACTTAATAATCATTCCGAAAATTTTCCAGGTTCTTGAAAGCATAAGCAAGTGTGACGTTGACGTTCGAAGAGAACTTTATAGCAGCATATTGGTAAGAATTACCATGTTTTGTAATGAGACTTTTTCAACAGATGCTCACAGACTGCAGATCCACGTCTGTCCCATTTCCATCCCAATAAAATTGTATTATCTTCTTGTATTGGGTTATTCATTTGACTCGCAATTGTTCGTTGTTCATCCTATTTTAAATCGGCAAAATCCATCTGGTTTAATTGCTCATGAACTCACATGTTCATAATTTGAAACTGCATGCTGAATCTCTCCAGTACCAGTTCCTATGCTGTTTGCTTGTTTTAACATTGAACTGATATACGTTCTGAAATTTTTGCATATGTTCGCTTTTCATGAAAGTTGATTCTCTTTAATTTCATACTCCCTCCCTTTTTTTATTTGGCTTTTTAGTCTTTTCAATATATTTGAAATATTTGACCTTTTAGCATGTTATCTAAACTTTCATTTGTTCCCCTCACTGAGTATGTAAAAGATTGGTGGTATATAGAAGTATGTATCATTAAATGAGTGGATTTCTCCAAAAGATTTGGCTATAAATAGAAGTATGTATTATTAAACGAGGGCAAAATGGTCCAAAAATGACTCTTAATGGAGTGCAAAAATGCTAAAAGGTCAATTAAAAAAATGGGAGGGAGTATATATTAACTTGCTTTTGAGTTTTAAAAAAACTTCTGATATGGGCAACGGGGCTATTGCCACATTTTTCAAAAACTTCTGATATGTGTTTAGCCATATGCTTAGTGTAATTCTGTGTCAGCGTAGTTTAAAAGGATCACTTGATTCAATCTTCTGTTCTGCAGCTATCTGGCGGTACATCATCAATGCAACAACTGAAAGAACGCCTTGAAAAAGATTTGCTGGAGGTATGTTTAGAATATACATAATATGGATTGTTTTGATTAAAAGTTGAGTTGCCAAAGTACCACATTTATCTAGAAAGAGTAAAGTAGTTACCTGGTTGAGAATTACTGAGTTATTGCTAGTGGGTTTTGTTCTCTGTTCTTTCTGTAAGGCAATTCTTCCTCGTTTATCTAGTTTCTGAGATTTCTGGTTTGGATACCTTCACATCTGTTCCTCTGGTCTCAATTGAAGCATGCCTGGTAACCATATGGGTTAGTCTATACAAGGAAACATAGAAACCTATTTGGTGAATTTAACCACATATAGAGACGGATCTGATTAGACTTATAAATTCATCTGTGTGGGCCTTTTCAAGATATTAGTGTGATTGAAAATGGCAATGTAAATGCATATGTTTCCATTGCTCAAACAAATTTATCTAATGAAGATTTATAATGCTACTAGGAATCTCCTCAATCATCTAGAATTAAAGTGTTGGCAAGCGGAAATGCTACGGAAAGGAGATTCAGGTGAGATTTGTTTTCCTTACTATTAGTTGCTTGTCTTGCTCTGCAACGTTACGTCTTTTGTTTTTCCTCCTCCGTTTGAATTTCTGGTCATCATGGTTTCTATGTTTCATAGAAGATTGTACTTTTCATGCATATTAGAAGGAACTATTAGAAAATGGAAATACTATACCATGTCTAACTAGCTTAGATGGCACTGTCCTTGTATGATGTATAACTACGTAACGCAGTAGAACGTCCTAATGCAGAGCAAAATTCTGTTTGTCCCTCAAAGTTGTCACAACACGATTTCGGTCTTCTCTTTGAATTCTTATTTTTAAGAAAATGACCTTGGCGATAAACTCCATGTAGTTGTGATCATTTTCACGCGTGAGCTGTGAAACCATGATAGTCCGTAACGCCTTTAAAGAGATGGGGAATACGGAATTGTAAATATCTAGTACAGTCCCCTTTTCGAAAAGCATTTGCATTTAGTGGCTGTATATTCGCCATCCAATTCCCTCCACTTGATGCTGAAAACTGATAATTTTGAATGCAGTGTGGATAGGGGGGAGTATATTGGCATCACTTGGTTCCTTTCAGCAGATGTGGTTCTCTAAGTCAGTGTAAGTTTAAAAAATAATTCACTCAAGATGAACTGTTTATCATAAACTGCTTCCGGGACAATTGACTTGTTTTTTGTAATCATGGCAGGTTCGAAGAGCATGGGGCTTCTTACATTCAGCGCAAGTGTCCTTAACAACCTTAATGTTCTATATCTACATGCATTGCTTCTAAGAAAGGCGAGATGCTTAATGCTCTGTGGATCTTGTAGTAAACTTATGTTATATAATGAGTTAACCTTACAGATCATTCACTCCTGTGCTACTCTACCATTCACTACTCATTTAGCATCTGTTGTAAATATTCATAGAGCAGGGATCGTTTATGCCTTCCTATTTAATGCTAATCGAGGTGAACTTGAGAGTTTTACATAGTTGATGGAGAAAAAACTCTGGAATTCTAAAAAACCTGTTAGTTTGGGTATCATCTTACGTGGATACCTCCATGTGTGGGGTTTGTCACAATCGAGATCTTTTGAGACGAATTTGTTGTCATTTCAAGCTCAATATCTGAAGCATATTCAAGATCTATCAAATTAGAAATCAAAACGCAGCAGAAAGAATTTGATCAATGAACATGCAATAACATCGTGTGGATGATTTATTAAATTGCGTTTATTTGGTTACTTAGTGAAGACAGAATCTTGGTTTCGATGAATTGACATCTAAATAGGGGTTTGAGAGAGTATGGGTCCACTGCAAGGTGCTACTGAATATAGCTCGTATGGGCATGAATTTAAGAGCAACATAATTAGTTGTCCCCAATTTCTCAAACTTTTCTCCATTTTTTAACATTAAAATTCTTGCTGGATTCTGCATTTCATTAAAATTTGTGTTGAAAAATATGGGATATGTTCTTTGGGCCGGAGGGAGTAGTACTTGCGAGGTTCGGTAAGCACTTTATTGGAAGTAATTATTTTACTGAGTTCGGTTACAAGTTCAACATGATTTATCACCGACGACCAACGGGAGGAGCGAGACTAGGGATATGTCAAGAAGAATGGTCCATGCAAACTTTGCTTTTATTCTGAGCAATTAGAGCAATTACATCATCTTACCTATATTTTTACTCCTAAACTTCCTGCTAACTCATTTCCTATAATTTTTACATTCGCAATTTCATATATGAATGAAATTAACTCCCCTATTTTAGTAATAAATTTTCCAATAATATTAATAATATTATTAAAAAAAATAATGTTGTAGAGATGAAAAATGTTCTATGAAAGAAAAAAAGTAATAAAAAACTTTTAAAGAATTACTTTTTGCGTGTATATTTAAGTATTCCCTAATTTTTTTTTTAAAGATATGGTGGACTTTTTACTATTTAGGAGATCTGATTTTTGATGTTTTTAATATGTTTTAACATTTTTACTTTAAATTTGGAGTCATAAAATGATTTAGGTGAGCTACTACAAGTGCTCTTAGGGATGAAAATTTAGTCTAGTTCGATGGATACCCGTCCGATCCGATCGACTGAGTCGGATTATAATCCGATCTGAGTAAGTGTATGAGT
>JAYMSH010000200.1:0-13066 GCA_036897905.1 Aragoa cleefii | reverse complement strand
GTAATATGCCTGCATAGGAAAGTTGCTTCAAAGGACCACAAGCTTGTCTATTGGCTTGCTGGAGGGATATCTGCTCTCTCTGTATTATTGGAGAAAAAAGCTAGACGCGGGGAGTTGGCCTTGTATGTTCTTCCACGAGCTGGTGATTCGTTATGGTATATTTTGGGGAATCGCCATCTTGTTCCCAGGATCAAGAATGCTGAGATACCGCCTTTCTTGAAGTAGAACATAGTTTGCATGGATTGGGGCTTTCAGGGCTTTCATATCATCGTTATCATGATATGTTATTCTTCTAAGCATTCGATTATTTTATGAAGGGTAAATTAGATACACCACACTCCCCTGGACTTGGATACACTACATCGTTATCATGATATGTTATTCTTCTAAGCATTCGATTATTTTATGAAGGGTAAGATAGATACACTACACTCCCCTGGACTTGGAGTACGGAGGCTATTTAGTATTTCCACAACACTTCGTGCTTGGGAATTCAACCGAACTTCTTTCAGTGAGTGAATGTCAATGAAATGACTAAAAAAAGAAACGTGAATGTCAATGCCGACAGACTAAGACTGAAATGTCTGAAAACACAGTAGCAAATCTCAATGTATTCACCAAACAGTATTTTACGAAAATTATTTAAAAGATCGACATAGTAGACTCTAGACAAATGGTTCTTAACGGGGTATTGTCATGCTGTGCAAAGATAAGAGGCTTATTGTTGTGTTACATAATAAATAGGAGGTGCTTGTGTAATCCGGAAACATTAGAGTGGATGTGGCCTGCTTGACAGGCACAGCAACAAAAGGAGAATGAATCCAAGTAGGATCCGTCTTAGATCTCTATATCAACAAAAGAAATTTGAAATAACATCTTCAAGAAATATTAAGATGTTTTTATTTTATTTTTTATGGATCCAACAGCTATGTTAAGATGTACTATGTGGGTATTGCACATCTTCTGTATATTCTAACTATTATATTTGAATCTTCCCAGGTGGCTTTGTTCTGTGCATGTATGGGCGGGATCATGTACTACCTCGAACATGAACCAGAGACCATGTCTCCATTTCTCAGGGGCCTGATTCGGCGCTTCCTTGCGAGCAGAATAAGCAATCCGCCCCCTTTATCAGCTCGGAATGCTTCATACACATATCTACACACGCTGGACGCCATGAAGACGCCACAGCTACAGAACGACCAAGAAAAAGAACCTTCATCTTCTGAGAAATACAACCTCGAATCAATACCTGGACTCTGAGCGTCTTTTTGCATTGCTCAGTGGACAACGGATTAACCGATTCATTTAAATTTAGATTTGCCTTCTGGGCAGCAGAATTCTGCCCAAATTATGGCTTCAACCTGGAGGAGGGAATAAAGGTTATTTTTGCCCTTCCCCTGACATATTATTAGCAGTTCAGTATTGGGATATCCTATGCCAATACATATGTAAGAATTCTGAGTTATGATGTTGAAGTGAATGCTGGAAATGAAGATTTAGCGTTTGTTACGTTGTGGATAAGAAAGTTTACAGGGGCCTAACGACAGAGTATTCGCTGCCCTCAAACATTAGCCTTTGAAGTCAGATTCTCACTATGTAAGGTCTACAAGCACCTATGATATGACGTACCCGGAAATAATTGTAGCTTTGGCATCTTTTCATGACCAGACTATCTGCCCGAGTCCAGAATCGTTGTAGTGAATTTCGAGTTAAAATGGTTGACTTCTGTTTTATTTCCAACATCTCCTCATCGGGCATCTTCATGATAAATCGTTTTCATGCATTCTCTGTGAAACCAAAAATAAGTTAATCTGATTCCTTGTATCGACCTCTCTTTTTTCTTGGAGTGGATTTGTAAATTATTGAAGTAGTTCCAGCTTGATCCCGAGGTTTTTATTTATGGTATGGACCAAAATTGCGTAAATGCCTAAAAAGTTAACTGTTTGAGCCTTAAATATTTGGTTAGGTTGGTAAAGACGGTGGTGGAAATCCTTGATGGAGATTGCGCATTGTACCTCGTTCTGCCAAGTATACCCCATGTTCATTAGTGTCACGGGTCCTCATCCGAAATACAACTCCCAATAAGTGTCCACTTCACATGAACCATTATCTATTCCACACACTATTTAAGGGGCTTCCTTGTTCAATTACGTAGCAATAAGAGCTTGACAACTTATATAAAAACTTAATCATCACGTCGAATACCTGTAATACGCCATAGAGATGCGTCGAATGATGACACTTTTTGCGCTTGTTCTGATTTTCTTGATCTCCAACCAGTTTCCGGCCTTTGAGGCTGCTGGTGATAGTCGTGGGAGGAAGATGGATTTGGCTGAGGCACCAACCCAGGGCGGCAGTGGGTCGGCACATGGACCGAACTGGGACTATAATTTGGCATGGGGTTCGAATCCAACTTCTGGGTGGGGTTATGGGTCAGGATCGGGCAAGTCTCCAGATGGGTTTGGAAATGGTTCAGGTTTTGGGTTCGGTTCTGGTACTGGCTCAGGTTCCGGATTTGGCGCTGGTTATGGTAGTGGTGGTGCCCATGGAGGAGGTCATGGGAGTGGAACTGGTTCAGGTGGCAATGGTGCTGGAGACGGTGAGCATTCACCATCGGCTTCAGGTGGCAAGTACAAGCATGGGTAAACTATACGACATATTTGGAGCTAAAGATTATGCATCATAGTAACAGATAACATAATACTACACTATTACCTTGCTGTAGTCTAATAATATGGTGTATACTCTATATATTTACAATAATGTATGAATGAAATAATCTGTAGTTTAGTTCTGATGGAGCAAAATTCTCTGAGAAATACTAAGATGACATCAATATGGAGTATGTTGTATCGAGCCTTCAAACACTTTAAAAAATAAAAAAATAATCCATCTGTCTCATAATAAATTGTTTACTTTGATCTCAAATTACTTATAAAATATACCGACAAATGATTTAACGAAACTATATTATGAAAATTTACTCCTTCAATTTTCATAATACAATTCTTTTAAATCATTTTTTGGTATATTTTATGAATAATTTGTGGTTAAAATCGAAAATTATTGACCAGTAAAAGTAAAAGTGGACAGCTTACTATGGAACGGTGGGAGTAGTTGAAACCTTACATTATTAACCTGAAACCTTGTGGAAAATATTTAAATATTGAAACGTTTCATGTATAGATGGTGGAAGCTTACACTTTAAAAATGAAATCTTTCAATATTAAGGTGAAACTTGTCAACCCAAACTATATAAAATTTCATACATAAAATAGGAATTGTCAATTTTAAACGTATTATTAATAGTTATAAATTGTACGATTTTGAAATTGAACAGTACAATTTTGATGTAAAACGTTACTAATAAGGTTTTAGCGAAAAACAATAAGGTTTCAATGAAAAGCGAAAGTGTTTTAATATTACATTCTTAAGTTGAAACATTTGAATAAAAATACGTTTTTGAAATGAAACATTACAACGTTGATTTAAAGACTTACCAATGAGGTTTCAAGTAAAAATAATAAGGTTCAACTAAAATAATGAAAATATTCGAAATTAACAAAGTTTTGAAAGCCCAAATGCAAAATTTTAAATTACTATCTAACAAGAAAATAAAAAGTCAAAAGACCCATCGTCTTCATCTTTTTCTACCTTTATTCCTACGATTTCACTGTGAGATAAAGAAATCAAATTCATTTTAAAATTGTAAAACAAAACTACGTACCATTGTAGGCAAGCAGTCTGTCCTCGCTGGTGAGCATCTTGCCAATGAGCAGCTCTCCGGTAAGTTACCGATGGGTAGGAGGTGTTATGTTTTTTAATTTTTTTTTCAGTTAGTAGATTTTGGGTTAAAAAAACTTTCCAAAATAGATTATTGACAGTCTCATCTTGAGACGGTCTCACACAAGTTTTTTTTTACACTTTTTTCACCCAGATGTAATTATTTTGAAAAATTAGAATTATATGTAATAACGCAAGGTGTAGTATATGCAATTCACTATTACAATTATTCAATGGAATCCCAAACTGTAGACCAAAGCATGTGGTCCGTGAGTCTTTGTACAATTAGAATTTGGTCCAAGTCATCATATTAGCCATTAGAAGTTTACTTGAGCTAGCCATACGTCTTAAGCTAGTCATTATGCTAAAATTGGTTGATCACTTGAGAGCCAACCATCAGCTCCAGAGCTAGCCAATTTAACTAACCCTAAAAGCCTTAATGTTCTAAAGAAGCTCAATGGGAGCTAACCTCCTCAAAGCCTTGAATCTAGCTAAGAGCCACCCTCCTAACGAACATTAAACACGTGGATAATAGCAAGGAGGCAGATATCAGGTAAGAGACAAAGTCTCTATAGTTCAATCAGATAAAGGAGCAACCAGCTTCAATATGCCACCAGAGTCCCTATGACGCTAACGTCACCCCGAATCTCAGAGGTGATTGGAGACCCGTTATCCACCATTTTCTAAAATCTATATATAAGAAGAGAGGATAGCAGCAGCTCAATCACTTAAGCATTCAGATGCTAGTATCATATTGATTCCATCACCTCTATCACGCTGACTACCTCTCGATCTCTAAAACAACACCTCCTCACATCTCATTGACTGTAAGTAAACCGTCGACTACTAGAAGCTCCCCATTAGAGTAATTGTCTCCTAATTCTTAGTGGATTCAATCTGCTGAGGAAAGTACCCCCACTCTAAGTCGACGTTGACTAACCGATCCAACCCATCACGATGGCTAAGTCCCTTCCATTTATTCCTTTACATTACATTTCAACTTATGTTCTTTGAAGCTTGTTGATTTGAGCGTCGGAGCTCATACGGTCGGCACTACGCTGGTGTCACATTGGAATCTCATGACTTTCCTTCTTATGTCTTAGTTGTCTTGTAAGTTGCCGATGCACCTATATCACTAAAATCCACTATTTTTGTTGGGGGAATGGGTTAGAGTTTTATGACTTAATTCTTATAACCCAAATGAAGTGAAAAAAGTTTAAGCCCTTAATACTTCGAGCAGTAAAACTCAAATGAACATACCCATTACATTTGCAAGCATCATTTTGTAATTTAAAGCACAAATAACAGTAAAACATTCTTCTTTTTTGTCACTTTAAAGCGCAAAAGCATATTCGAACGCAAAAATGCATAGGGTTTGGGTGAACTATGTAACTAATACGTTTCTTATCCATTATGTAATATATACAGTTAACTATTAGTTTTTTTTTTTTGGCGATACAATATAACAAAATTATTAAATATGTACACAATATCCTATATTTAAATCTATTTTATGAAAAATATGAATAATTTCATAGATAAAATTATTTTTATATAATTATTGTTATTCACTTTTGAGCGCTCGCGATTTTATTATTTTTAAATTTTACGTTTTCTCGCTCATGTTCATGCTTCTTCACTTTATGTAACTTACGTATAGATCACAATTTCACTCCACGTTGAGTTTAAACATGTGACCAAGGTAATGTTGTTCCTCTCTTTCAACACTTGACGTTTGTGGATGGGAAGATTGATGTTCACCCTTTTTTTTCTTTTTTAATTTTTTTTCCAGTTAATCTCGGGTGTTATTTTAAAATGTACGGAGTTAACTCCTTATGTTTGTAGATGAAATGTTAGTGTTCTTTTACATTAAAGTTACATGTAACTTTAATATCTACGGTGTTAACAAATGATGCATGAAGGCTATGAACATAGTGTTGATTGTAAAATTAAATACTAATGCCATATGATAAACCCAAATTCAAAATTACAATTTGTAGGAAAATGACTCAGAGAGTTTCATGTGTAGTCTTTAGGGTATAGAGCTCTTAGAGTCAAAATAGTATTCCCTCCGTTCTTTTAAAGTTTTCATTTACATGCAAAACTCTGATCACATATTACTACTTTAAAGTTTTCGTTTACGTGCAAAACTCTGATCACGTATTACTACTGAAATATGCTAATATATTATTGAAAAATATATGATTAACATTAGATGTAATTTTGTAATATTATTATTTTTATTCTTTACAAATATATGTTAGGGGTACTATATAGTCGAACGTTGTTAAATGGATAGTGGCATGAGAGATTTTAAAAGAAATGGGTGGAGTACATCATAAGCCCTGTCTAAGACGTTCATTGCATCCTAAGACCCTGAAATGAAAACTAATCAAACTATGAAAAAGAGTTGCCGAGTACATTGGTAAACTCTAAACTACCATGCCATCATTGAAATTTAGGGTTTAAGCGGCGACACACCGTGATCGTGAGGTCACGGGTTCGATTTCCCTGATGCCGGAATGATTTGTTTATTTTGTCTGAATGGAGTCCTGTTTATTTTATCTGAGCCCTTAAAGTTAGCTTCTTAATAGATTCCGTAGTTAGTCAATTGATGTATCGATGATGATTGTAACATGATATGTAATATTAAAAAAAATGTGCATCGATCTTTAACATTAATATCAATCTTTAAAAATGTACACTAACCCACAAAAGTCTAAACATCTACATGGTATTTTTTTATAATTTAAAAATTATCCGATTACAAGTTAAAATGATCAATCAAACTACCAAACAAGCAATGACATCATAGTGCAAATTATCACAGACTTAGTTAATAGATTAGAAATAAATCTCATGACCTTAACATGAACATAAGTTTTAACCAACTAAGCGAAGGCACGGTGGCACCTACTCCCTCCAGATAATATGTTATCTTTGTGGATGCGTGTCCAATTTTGAATACGAATTACTTCTAAATTATATCGGAAATACTTTTAAGAAAATTATATCATGAAATTACAATTATGTATTTTCATAACATATTTTTCTTAAATATTTTTCCAATATAGTTTAGGAATATCTCGTGATCAAAATTAGGCACACATCCACAAAATAGAACATGTTCTCTGGGACGGATATAATTTATGTTAACCTCAATATCCACTCCGGGAATTTTCAATTTTTGTACTTTATTGTCGCAGTGTGCCAATGTTTATAATCTAATATGACAATGTTCAATTTATATAATCTAACTTGATAATTTTGCCAATTTATATACTCTAATTGATTTTCCGTTCAAATTTGACTGTAAAAAATGCCTGTAATCAACTCAAACATAAAATCACTGCGGATTTATATACTAATTTTGCCCGTGTAATAAGGGTGCTCGTGAGTTCACAAAAAATTATATCTTACATATCATTTTCTGTAACCATATGTCATCTTACATGTATTATATACGTGAAATTCGTATGTAACTTTAAAAAGATTTTTTATGTCTGAGTTGACTCTGAATAATTTTACGATTAAATTTGACCGAGAAATCGACAAGAATTTATAAATTGACAATATTTTCAAGTTACATTATATACATTAGACACTCCCACGTTAAAATATAAAAATTGTCAAAGAAAATTGTAAAAATGTAAAGTTTACCCATTCCACCCCTTATAAATAAAGAAACAAAGAATAAATTGATTATTACTTTTCATTTCCTTCTTCACTTTTGGGTGCAGAAACTGCTAAATTCTCTCCATTGTAATTTCTTGTTCTCCCTGCTGTACAAAACTCTCTGATTATAACGCTGTAAATCATTCTTCTCTTTCACACTACATCTTCAATCAACTATAGATCGAAAATCCCGAGCAACACTTCACCATTAAAGCATTTTAAAGCAATGCACATAACCTGATCGTATGCACACATAATAGCAGGATCCAAACTTATGCTCAATCAATTAAAACGAATTGGAAGCAATTTAGAAAGATCTACCGGTATTGAGCATTTCAGGTGAAATATATCGTTTACGCGTTTAATTGCGAGTTCTGTGAATTTGCATGAAGTTAAGGGATGTCATTTTCAATTTACCGTGTTTGATTGTGTTCTATTCTTATCTGTTTGGAATTACTTGTATGATTTCAATTGCTATTTGGATTTAGCAATTTTTCATTATGTGAAGTGGCAATTGCCTATTGTAGTTAATTACGTCTGTCGTGAATCGTGATGTCTGATGATGTTGTATAATGAGTATTCTTACTTATCGGATTTGACAGTTGATTGAAATTGACAGGCCACCTGATATGGGTGAAATAGAGAAACATAGGAGTTGAGGTTTCGGATTCACAATTGATTGTACTGATAAATTTGGTTTAGCGATTTCTGAAACTTCTATAGAGTTACACAAATAGAAAATAGAAAGCATTAGTTTTGAAAATTGTATATTGTTCAACATTATCAGTAATCAGCGTATTAGGTTAATTGTGAAGGTTTCATGGTCGATTTGTACGATAGATAATGGATCTTTTGTAGAGACCAAAGAGAAGAAACAAAAGTACATTTTTTGTATGGTTAACTAGCATGGATTGCTCAGTTTGGAGGACATTCTATTTTTGTTTCTTTCTGTTACTCTCCTTTTATTTTGTCATAATTCGGTAGATACAGTTTTTAAGAAATGTACTTTCACATCTCAAAAGGCTAATTGCTTGAATACGTGTCAATTATTGATCCACTTAAGCCGTTACAACTGTTTTCAGATCATTGTAAGGTATGAGAGGCCCAGGAGTTGGTGTCGGAGTTCATGTGAACAAGTATTTATGGTGTTCATGCCCAAGCTTGAGTTAGAAAGGTGCTAGTGAGGCTTGCGATGATCTTTGTCCTCTGGATTGTGCAAAAAAGTGATGAAGGGTGGACAGTTTAGCAGGTCATGGGGACGGTCATTTTCGTTTACTGTAGCTGCTCTAGTTTTCACAACAATATTCTTTTGGACATGGGAAAGCAATCCACTACTTATTAGTCTGTTATCTGCGGACGAACAGTTCATGATGCACACCCCAGGTATTCCTTGTGTACATGACCATTGATATGCTATTCTAATTCTGGGAAACATTGCAAGTAATAAGAAGTAGTAACTTATAGTATGAAACTTCGAAATTTTTGTTATAATGACATTGAAAAAGCATAATATATTAAACTTCTTGTTCATCCACACTGTATAAAGCAAGCGATCTTTGTGTTAGTTGTCCATTTCATCTTGCCGACAAGTGAGAAATAAATTTGAGTTCCTGGTTGTGCCTGAAAGGATGCAGTACTAGTTTACTTGCACACATTATAATTCCCATCACATTGAAGCACTTGCATTGTTAACAAAAATGTCTGTTGGTACACTCTGAACCTAGATTCTTCTGTGTCATGGTTTGGAAGCATTGTTCAAGCTATTATGATGATAATAATATTTCCTCCTCACTGGTTAAAAGTTTACTTTATAATGACTTCAACTGAAGCATGTATTGAATTACAGATCTTTTTGTGGATGACTCTGCCGATTCTTCAATGCTATGGAATACCAAGAAACATGGTTTGGATGAAGGTTTGCCTTCACAAGTCGTAGAAGGTATAGATGTCAAGACTACAAAACGTTCTGATGATGTTATGGACAGTGAATATGTTGCTTCTCCTGAAGGAACAGATGATAACATAGTTCTGACCTCATCGTCTAAGAAGCAAGGTATGTTGTCACTCTAACCATCTATTACTACTCATTCACCACTTTAACTAGATTATGAAAGCATGCATAGGTCTTGCTGTTTCTATTGGTGTTGATTAAGCATGTAATATTTAATGATTATGTAACGATAAATAGTATTAGACCGATGAAGTTCTGCTGTGATTGAATGTGTGTTGATGTTAGAGCTTCCTAGGTCATATCTGGTTTTCATCTTAAGGGTTCCACTAATCATGATGGCATGTATCGTATCATTCTTTGACAAACATGTTGAAATTGAAAAGCATTCTCCATTTAATGTAATAACTTTCGTTTTAAACAATTCTCTAGTTTGAGTTTGAAGGTTGACACATCGTGGATTTGCTGGTAAGTTGAGCAGTCTATGTTAGGAACTAATCTAATTTATGCATCCGTCAATCATTTGCTTTTTGTTCTGTTTGCCTCTCATGATCACTGGAGTTTTATATATACATCATAACTCTTCGTCTCTTCCTGTCATTCAATGTTGGAATGTCCAACATATGCTGTCATATTCAAGTGTCTAGCCATATATCATTATAACATCCCTATTGTTTTTCTGTAGCTTGTAATTATGCTAATGGAAGATGGGTGGAAGACAGTCGAAGGCCACTGTATTCTGGTTTTGGATGTAAGCAGTGGCTGTCTGATATGTGGGCATGTCGACTAACCCAGCGCACTGATTTCTCTTATGAAGGTTACCACTGGCAGCCGAATGATTGTGAGATGAAGGACTTCAGAGCTGCCGATTTTTTGAAAAGGTACCTCTTTTTTCCCTTTTGCAGTCTCAGTCATTCAAGTTTCAATTGATGATTGCCCCCCATGTGCTATTTTTACAATGCCGTTGCCTCAGTGCTCTTAAGAACTATACACAAAATATCCTCTGTACAAATTTAGAATGTTTTGGTGCAAACAAACTGCAAACCTTTTCCCAAATTCCGAAAGAGTGGGATTCTGTTTCATAGTTTTTCAAAACATGCGGAGATTCAGTGTAATGAAAATGACACAGGGATTTGGTGCAGGTTGCATATAACACTACAATTTACACTGTTGCCCCTACTCATTAATTAACGTTGTCTTCCCTCCACATAGTTGTCTACTATTACACTCCGTTTATCAAGTAGTTGCCCACCTTTGAACCGAAATTTAGTCACATATATTGCAATGGCTTTGGAAATATATATCTTGTCATTTTCATTGGACAAGTATCCGTTATATTCGATTGTGATGCACTGATGCTACTGTCTTTTTTACTAGTTCTAGTAATGAAACATGAAAGTAAGAAGTCGAAGAAATAAAAAAAGAAATAGAGAATAATTGTGATTTATGAAATTAATCTCTGCCAGTTTGGATTGCTTCATTATATGTTTTCATCTCATTATTGCTCATAGTATAACCATTTCAGAATGCAGAACAAGACCCTTGCATTTATAGGCGATTCACTGGGTAGACAACAATTCCAGTCTCCTATGTGCATGGCCACTGCTGGTGTGGATAAGCCAGAAATCGAAAATGTGGGATGGAAATACGGACTTGTCAAACCGAAAGGAGCTGTTCGCCCTGACGGATGGGCATTTCGGTTCCCAGATACAAATACCACAATTTTATACTACTGGTCAGCTAGTCTTTGTGGCATAGAGCCAATCAATGTCACAGACCCAGCTGCTGAATTCGCAATGCATTTGGATCGACCTCCGTTCTTCTTGAGCCAATTTATTCCCCAGTTTGATGTCGTAGTTCTAAATACGGGTCATCATTGGAACAGGGGTAAGCTTAATGCAAATCACTGGGTGATGCACTCAAATGGAAAACCGGTCACAGACAGAAAGCTGGCTCAAATGGATAATGCGAAAAATCTCACGGTTCATAGCATTGCCAGGTGGCTCGATGCCCAAATTACCCTTCGTCCAGAACTTAAAGGATTTTTTCGAACAATATCACCGAGACACTTTGCCAATGGGGATTGGAATACTGGAGGTAGTTGTGATAATTTGACTCCATTATCAAAAGGGGGTGAAGTATTTCAAAATGAATCAAGTGATCCTGTTATTGAGAGTGCTGTCAGGGGTACAAAGGTGAAGCTTTTGGATATAACTGCTATTTCAGAACTAAGGGATGAGGGTCACATGTCACATTATAGTATTAAAGCGTCATCTGGTATAAACGACTGCTTACATTGGTGCCTTCCTGGTATTCCTGATACGTGGAATGAGTTGCTTTGTGCACAAGTGTAAGCTTAATTTTTAGGAAGGCTTTCAAGGAGAAAGTAGCTGTCAGAGTTCCTAGTTCAGCGTTGTGCTTGGTTTAGGTTTTTTGTAAAGAAACTTTTCCATGTGCCGTGGGAGAACCAGCAGCTGCTCTCTCTCTCTCGAAGTTGTTATTCCTTTTCAATCCGTTCTGAACAAGCCTTCCGCTTCCTTCAATGATAAAGGAAAATCCAATTTTTCAATTTTTCCCCACTTTCCTACAAAAAATTTCCACATGATCCCACACTTTATTAACAATTGTGCAGAAAAATATGCGACATATTTTTAGGAACGGAGGGAGTTGGGGTGTATGTGTAAAATTCCTACGACGACCTGATTTATGTTTATGTATTGTTCCATTGAATACAAGATTTTTTCTAAAGAGTGGAAAATCACTTTTATGGAGAAAAATAGAAAACTGTTTGGTATGTGCGAGGAACCTTAAAAATGACAAATCATATGAAAATGATTGCAGCTATATTTGGCTTATCTTATCAGCTACTCCTTCATAAGGTGATTTCACCTCATTCGACTAAAATAAGGAAGTTTGATTAAAAAAATTTACTTGATAAATGTCAATAAGATAATTTATAAGATGACTGATTTAATAAGGTTGTCTTGTAATCTTATTTAAAAATAAGTTATCTCATTTTTATTTATGTATATTTTTTAATTATTTATAAAATATCAGCTATCTTATCACGTAATTATCAAAAAGTTTGTTTCAAACCATGCACTTTATCAGCTTTCTCGATTTCTGTTACCTTATCCGTTCCAGTCAACTTATCAAGTTTCGGTCGTTTGATCAAACAGAGCCTACTCAATAATCGTCTTAATTAGAATTTAGATGGGCTTTATGCCTTGTCATAAATCATAAACCCTAATAAGTAAACACTTTCGGTCCTACTACCTTCCGGCTAGACTCGAGAGTAAGTGGTTGTTTGCAACTGCGTTTTGTAAAGCGATTATTGCTATTGAATAGTAAAAGCAGTCAATTTGGTGTCTGCAAAGTAAACTTTTGCTATTTTTCAGCAGTTTAAAAGATGTCATAAGTTGTTTTAAGAAAAAAGCCAAATATGTGACTATTAAATTATTTATTTAGCTTGTACAATTTTGCCTTATTTTTACTTTTTTAATTAGATTCTCTAAATTTTGCAAACACATCATTTGCAACTTACTATATATTTTAACATATTTTGCAAAAACCAGCCAAATTCTCTAAAAACCATTTTAAAGTGTTTTTTTTTATACCATAATCAGTTTGCAAGAATCACTTGTAAGGACTAACAAC